>QGMK01000144.1:0-39708 GCA_007825345.1 Lachnellula suecica | reverse complement strand
AATAAATGGTCATTTGACTTGCCCTTTACGTGAAACTGAGAAGATATGAGGCTCGCTGAAACGGGGTGGTATGGTAGCACAAGAGCCAACGCGAACAAACTTGAGCGTGGAGACGGACAAGTATCTTCTGAAAGTGTTGTATTTTTCAGGCGTGATTACTGAGAATCTATAGATACTTCGGTACTCTCATCCTCCCCAGATTCTTCCTTGATCTCCTCAACTTTTGTCTGCCCCTCCTTTCTTTCTTTTCCCCTGTTTCGTGAGCCTTGAAGACAGCCAGCATTTCCTCCATTTTGGAAATATTCGCCGTCTTGACCGGGAGGGGCTCGTCTAAGGCTTCGACCCCCCGTGCTTTGAACCGTTCAAGAACCAAGAGTACTTGGTCATGATCTCGTGCAGCTTCAAACGCTGAGACAGTGGTAGCATCTTCCTTGACACATTCCAGCTTCGCACCTTTTTTGAGGAGTAAACATACAGCGTCTACGTGACCCATTGTACATGCAGCTATCAGAGGAGTTCCCAAAGGTCCACTCAGTAGATTGACTTCAGCTCCCTTCTCAATCAGTTTTTCCATGAACAAAATACCTTCTCTGCAGACGGAAATATACAACGGTGTTCCAAATTTTGATGGCAGATTCACGTAATGCTGAACGTTCGTGTCGGGTACGCGCTTGAACAGCTCTTCGACTAGCTCATTGCTGCCAGATTTTAGTACAGTATTTAGAAGGCTACCTTGATGTTTGCTTCGTATGGTATCGATCGGCGGGAGATGCTCCAAGGCGAATGAGTCATTACCCCATAATATAGATATCTGAAGGGCAGAGTAACCGTCGTGGTTACAAGTGACAGCGTCTACCCCCAAGTCTATGAGCAGTTTCGCAGTCTCACTTTGTCCGCAAACAAGAGCGACATGTAGGGCGGTATCACCTCTATGATTCTGTGCTTGCAAATCAACCCCATTATCTGTTAGCCCTTTCAAGAAGCTTTGTGCTCCAGATTGTGCGGCTGCCATGAGCAGAGTTGATCCGCCCCCATATCGTGCCTTGACGTTGGCCCCGGCAGAGACTAACAACTCAAATACCTCTGTGGAGAGTTTCGGATTTACAGAGTGGAAAAGTGGCGTCCGACCACCGCTATCGCGAGCCTCGATGTTCGCTCCCTCTTTGAGCAAGTATTCAACAATGTTCACATGCCCATTGGCAGAAGCATAATGGAGAGAGCAGCCTCCTGCGATTTGTTGGCCCATTTGCCAACCCTCATTACGTAAATATACCATTCTAGCTTCCAAACTTTGTGAAGGGGCTTGCGGTGACTCTCCAGTCCGAATTTCCATCAAAGACTTTGGCCGTCTTGAGTGCATGAGGAGGCTCTGGACAGATTTTTGATGTCCATTGTAAGCTGCGAGATGTATAGGTTGAACTGATCGTACTTCCAGATCTGAGACTTGAGATTCTTTCTCAATTGTAGCCTCTCTCTTTAGTATTGCTTGTATGAGGTTCTCGTTGCCACTTGTGGCAGCATAATGAAGTGCCGAGAATCCAGATGTCACTGGTTTTTGCTTGCAAGTGAAACCTTTTGTGGAGGCTCCAATACTCAGCAGATATAAAGCAACATCCCACTTCTTACGAGAGCAGGCAACGAGTAAATGAGAACAGCCGCATTCGCATAGGATGTCAATACTGACACCCTTGCTAGCTAGCTGCTTATAGAGCTGGAGGTCTCCTCTAGTCATTGCAATCCTTAACATTTGCGAATTTATATAGCCCTCCGTTTGTGTATCTGCACTCTGCGCAGAGTCTACTAGTGCAAAATTAGTTGACTGTATTGTAGAGAAAGTCAAAGGTACGTATATGAATGAACCGAAATTTGAGACCTACTTTTCAAACCCTCCGCCTCTTTCAGGGTCTTGGAGATCAATAAACGGTTGCTTCGAAACGCAACCATTGAAGGTGTAAGGCAGGACGTGTCCAACAAGCAGGCACTCGCACCGTGTTGAAGCAGGAGCTTAACAATGTCAAGATGGCCCAAGTGTGCAGCTAAATGAAACGCTGTCCATTTTGTTGGAGTGTATTCCGCGTCAGCCTTCGCGCCCCGAGAAAGCAGAAATTTCGCGGCTGGAAACTTCGCACATATCACCGACAAGAATAGAGGTGTCAGACCAAATTCTGCTTCTATATCAATATTCAAGTCCTCAGTGCTGTCCAGAACATACTCCAACAACCCTTGATGCCCATTGTAGGCGTAATAATGAAGAGGTGTTAGTTTCTGTACTCGAATAGATAGAAATTTGCTATCCACCTCTCTCCGTCGTTTTGTACTAAAGCCCGGTATATAATCAGTCCAAAGACAGCATGCTGTCATTTCCGTCCAATCATCAAGTCCGTGATCATTTAGTAACTTAGCAACAGCTACTTTTGAAACTATACTTAGCAGAGAAGTGTTCCAGGTTGGCCGGGCCTCCACTCCTGCTTTACTATCAAGGAGCAGTTGGATGATAGAAATGTTGCCGCCGCGAACTGCATGTACAAGTGGTGTCAATCCTTTGCGAGATTGAATATTAATGTTTATTCCCGCATTGAGTAATTCTTGAACGATGTTTAAATGAACGTGATCCACTGCCAGATGTAGAAAGCTGAAGCCATCAATGTCAAGCTCAGATATATGCCTGCAATTGGATATAATATCCCGAATCAGGTGAATATTTGTTGTGCCAAATATGCAGAGCAATTCCAACGGTGAACGCGATTTCGACGTGCTATCTCGCTCATTGGTGTTGACTTTACGCGCGTGAAGTTCCTCGATTAAGATTCTGTTCTTTGAAATTATTGCAAGATTGAGCAGTCGATTCCCGCTGGATAAAGTATGGTCCAATGGGTCTTTCGGGCTTAAATTTAAGAATCGTAGTGCTATTCTAGCTGCTCGAGTAGGGGTTTTCATACCATTAAGAGCGATGAAAAAAGCCTCAAGAGGGGTCTCTCCGCAATTATTTTGGATATCGACCCTTGCCGGTGTACTGGGGTAAAGCGCCTGTGTTGTGCATGAACTTTCCGAAGAGAACGAGGCTCGACGTTTTACGCCGGAAGATAAAGGGCCAGAAGTTTGATCAATCTCTCTTTCAAGAGCAATCAATTCTTCAATCGCATCGAAAGCAATACTCAAAAATTCAGAGGCCTTACACAAATAGTGTAGGGCAGTAGACCCTACATTATCTTGCGCATCAAGATCTACCCCAATATGCAGTAAATGCTTGATTGCTTCCGAATAATACTCTCGGTCAGAATCATACTTTGTAATGGAGAGTTGGCTTGCCAGTATAATCAAGGGTGTCATATTCCCATTCCCGCGAAGTTCAAGATCTATCCTTGGATTGGTGGAAAGATCCTTGAACATCGAAAGATCATCTTCTTCAAAATAAGCTTTGAGAATAAGAATTTGCAGAGGAGTTTTGCCAGATTTCGAAACAAGATCAAGTCCACGACCAAAATCTTGGGCAGAGCTAGCCCAAGCTCCACTGAGATCTTGCAGCAATGCCGACGTACTTATGACGACACACTGCTTGAAGGGATTGTGATCCGTAAGACAAGTATGATCAATTTGATCTAAAAGATAGCGCATTATCTCGGGATCACCGCCTTCTGCTGCATAGTGGAGCGCAGTATACCCGTCTTCAGATTGACTGAAGTATGATATATTGGAGCCTGAGAACAGCGACAACACCTTATTTGATCCATATCTCGCCGCCAAGTGAAGACATGTGTGGCCACTGTTGGTCTTCACTAAGACATCGGTTGGGCTTGATTTCTCGAGGATAAATCGTGTTGTATCAAGTGCGTCCATCTCAACAGCATGGAGTAAAGTTGTTGCGCCATTCTCGAAATCTCTTTCTGAAAGCGTGTGGGTATTTTGTGGAGCTTCAAGTAGATACTTCAGTATCTGAACGCTGTTGGCTTGGGCAGCTAAGTGGAGTGACGTGTAGCCGGGTTTAGTGACTCTGTTTATATCGGCACCCTGTCGTACCAAAAATTGCACAATGTCCAGGTCGTTTGCTGCAATTGATTCATGGAATGGAGTGTATCCGTGTTCGTCAGAAACATTGACATTCGCCCCATGTTTGACCAAGAGCTTGATGATTTCGAAGTGGCCATTTTCGCATGCGCTATGAAGTGCAGTTGCACCAGAAGCCCCAGGGCCCAGGGAGTTAACACTAACACCTGGCTGTTTGAGAAGCTCTTCCACAATTTTGGTTTGACCAATCTTGGCTGCCGTTTGCAGAGCAGCTATTTGGTTTACTGAATTCAGATCTCCTTCTAGCTGATGTGCTTCTAACATCATGCCTAAAGCTTTTCGACGACACCCGCTCATTTTGAGTGCAAAATCAATGTACCTAAGCGACACAATTTAGTCAGTAGAAGATCATGGGAGAGTATTGAGTGCGAAACAATACGGTATAATAAGCATTGACGAAAGAAAAAGAGAGATCTTGGGTGGCGATACGCCCCAGGACATGCACTTCAACATTTTAACGCGAGGAGGCTGGGCATATAATGAAGCCCATATGGCAAACTCAAAGTGCCGACTAAGCTGCTTTGAACGACAGAAATAGGAATATACATACAGTGGCTTAATATCTTCCGAAAGATTCAGATCTGAAACGCTCAAAACGAAATCTCTGACTAATTTCGACTCGTGACCATCTTCTTCTTCGGCTATCAAGTTCAGGGTTTTGAGTTCGTCCAAGCAAGTTTCGTCTAGAAGAGCTTCCTTTTCAAGTAAAATGCTCCAGCCAAAGTTGATCTTGAGTGCCAGAGTCAAGGGAGTTCCGTGGAATTTTAGGTTCAGTCGGGCATTTGCCATACTTGGATCGGTATCTAGCAAAAGCTCCACCGTTCTCGCTCTGTCGTCTTCGGAATCTCCACTATTGAGAATATAAGAACTTCGATTTTCGGGACTATTATTGAAGGCTTGATGGCCAGTGAGAGCGCAGTAGAGAGGAGTGCCAAAGCTGCTCAACTTATTAAGGTCGCCTCTCCGATCCTTCTCTTGGATTAGCCACTGACAGATATCTGGAAGTGAGTTAGCGGCAGCAAAATGAAGCGTTTCCGTGCTTGCTATTTCTTCGAAGCCATCATTGGATACGGTAGAATAATAGTTTCCCGATAGCTCCCATCTCCAGTACTGACTCCAGTACAGGAAGTTGGTGGTTTTTGAGGGGTCGAAAAGGAGCTTCATGTGTTCAAGCAGCTCTGAATCATCGGAATGGGCTCGAGCATGGTCGTTCCAACGCAGCGCGGCGTAGTCGAAAAAATGGTAGCTTTTGAGGTAACCGTAGAGTTCATCTTTCTTGGTCCAATGGTCCCCTCGAAAGTTGTCAAATTCGAGATACTTCAAAGTCAATTTGGCTACCGAAATATCTTGGTTACCGGCGGTGATATGATATTTTCCGTAGGCATTCCCTGGCTTATTGCAGTCGATGGCAGCAAGAAATTCTTCAACGGTAAAGTGGGCCAGTTCAAGTCTTTCACCGTCTGGGGTCCTCCGGACGAGACTACTGCACCACCTGAGTATGCCTTCTTCATCTGGCATTGTTTCTGGATCTAATCTGTCGTCCGAATCACGGATTGACACCGCTTCTATTAGTTCTTCGGTAGACAGGGGCCTCTTCGAGCACACAATCCACATAAGGACATCCTGCACCAGTTGCTGGTTTTGGTTGTTACTTGCGTTAACCCTGTCTAGTATTCGTTCATAAGTTGCAAAGAGAGTCGGAGGGAGCGAGTATAGAGCATCGCGCAGTGCCTTGTCCGTATTAAGTTCGCAGAGATAGTCGAACTGACATGTGACCCATCGAACTGAGGAAGTGTTAGTCTGCCTAGATAGCTCAACATCTTCCAAATAACACTCACACATTCCTTGGGCACCATTGACTAATCGATCCATAATTTCTTTCTTGAGCTCTGGATTTCTCATTCTGAGAGTTTTCTTCCGTGACCGGTTCTCGATCTCCGAAGCTACGTACAACTTCAAGTCGGTACTAGTCGCCGCAATGCTTACTTTCTCGTACTCATGTAAATGTATCTTGATATCAGTTTCGAGCCTTGACGTGAAAAGCGTCTTGATAGTAGTCTCATGGCCTTTAGCGAGGCTTGCCAAAAGCTCTACCACGTGTCCACGATCCCCCGTACATTCGTCGAGGGCATCAACAATGATCAACACATTGTCAAAAACACACTCAGTGATTGGAGAAATACACACAGATCTTCGGGGGCTACTGAGCCCCTGATTGGAGAATCCGGGTCTAAATGCTTGTCCTGATAGAACTTCTCGATTTTGTCTAAGCATATTGTGTCTTGGAGGGCTAATTGTTTGATGAGAGAACCGATAATTGTTGAGGGGTCATGAGTTCTGGAGTCTTTATAGTCGCAGTAAAAGAAGGCTACCGCTAATGAATCGTTAACAATACAAACTCCCTAATTAATACTGCTGGGATGCTATACCTTTAGAGATCTGGGGTTGAATCTTTGCAGCTTGAATTATGGAGCTCCTAAATTACTTTCAACATTTACGCCCCAAGAGATTCTAGGAGAACTTACGTCAAAACTGTTTTACCTGCTCCAGCTGCGCAAGTATGATCTGATTAGTGGAATTACTGGATCAGCTTCGGAGGATACCTTACGAATTCCGTAAAGCCACAAATTTGAGTTCCGTGTTTCAAGCCATTTTTTAAAGTGAGGACCTTCGGTGAACCACACGCCGGTGCCTGGCTGGCGCAGTTTTATAGCAGTGTCTTGATGTTTGTTGGGGTCATACGGTCCGATAGTGTTCAACATCTTCTTCCTCTTACTATCTGATAGTACCACATCTTAGCCATAACTTCGTGAGGAAGCTGCGCCATTCATTTGAAAACATACCGAGTAAGTTGAAGGCCGTCTCGGCTCTTTGCTCTCGAAGGTTGTCCCGAATCTCAGTGATATCAGCACTCTGCACCTTTTGTTGACTGAGTGCTTGGATTAAAGCGGTCCTATGCCAACGGTCAGCAAAGCCCTGTGTGGTATTTGAAGATGCGACTCACATCCCATCGGCTGCCAATGCAAGACTCATGGTCGACTTGTGGGAAGCGACCTCAGCAATCAATGCTTTGGTTTCTGAAAGCGAAAACGGCCAAATGAGTGTACGGCGAAGCGTGGCAACTTTCTGATGCATAGAGGACTTCGCTTTATCCACCTGAGTAGGGTCCGCTTTATCCAGCCTGTCTTTGATTTTCTCGAGAAGAACATGGCAATTATGGATGTGCTGCGATTGTAAGGTGTATGAAAAGTCTTCATGCTCGTATCGGGATGCAACGAGTCGTAAGCTATTTAGAATACCAAAAAGGTCTGTAATTTCCACGAGGAGCTTTTTAACCTCCGCTGTGGCGCCTTTGGCTTCCTTGATGTATTTGTAGCTTTTCCCTGCTATCAATTCGGTGATGGAGACTAGACCTGCGATACTGGCCGAAATGGACAGTGGATCCATCTCGACTTCAGTCGACTCGAGAAGAATGAATCCAGAAATGAAGAATCTCGGGGTTATGGGCAAGGCTGGGGGCAAAGGACAAATTCTCGAGCTCTTGACGTGCGCTTCAGAGCTTGAGTGTTGCCTGATAGTTCGTCACAACTCTAGAGAGGTAGTCTGGGGTAATAGCAATATTGCACAATTGTTGACAGCTGGAGAGGGAGTTTGAAAATGCAACGACAGTCAAGGTGGGGGAAAGCAGGCAGCTGCAGCAGGCTGAGCGCTGATCTTGTGTAACCCCAAGTCTGCCTTTCATGTCGCCCGTGTGTGCGCCTTGCCTTGTCAGCCCCACAATCAGCCACCAACAAACATGAATAGATTGCCACTTGGCAATTCAACTGATAGACATCAGGTGGATTGGCAAGTTCTAAGCAAGTACATATTTTTGCGCCACTGCGCCCGCATTGGAAGTTTAATTCCCTCCCTGAAGAGACACTTAGTTGTGTAGGCAGCTATGCAGGCCGAGATGTTTGCCGTATTGTACCAGTAATTTAATCAACCTATATACTTTTACCAACCCAACTATGTACTTTTCCCATTCCCATTCGCAATAGGCTTCCGGGGAATAGCCCCATTAACCACACCCCCAAGCTCCCTCTCCTTCCCCACACTCACCCCCTCCTCCACCTCCACCCCCGCAATAAACACCTCACTAACGCCCTCCAAACTAGCCACAAACACACACAGCAGACTCGCAATAACAAAATGGCTAATCGTAGAGCCGATCTCCAGCCAGGAGCCCTCATCCTTGACCACCCAGAAAAAGTGCAGCGTCAGGAAGTCCGAGATGGCCATGACGACCATGAAGAGGGCCGAGGGCGCGACGCCCAGGCGTTTGTTGAGGATGCCCAGGTTGGCGGAGATGAGCGCGAAGGGCACCATGAGCTTGAGGATGAGGAGTGCGCCTTGCGAGAAGGGGTCGAAGACGGGGACGAGGCGCTGCACGCTTTCGAGGCTGAAAGAAGAGACGGAGGCGACGTTGCCGGTGCTGAAGAATGCGGACTGCAAGAGGGTGAGGAAGATGATGGATACGCGCACGTCGGAAAGCGTGAGTGAGCGGAAGGGGGAGGAGACGAGTGAGGCTGGCATAGCTGCTTGCCCGTTCGTCTTTGTGGTCGTTGGTTTGGCGTTTGAGAATACGTAGATGCTGTGTTCGAGGCGCACCCAGGTGATGAGGGTGGCGCAGAAGCCGAGATAGAAGAGGCCTTCATATGAGAGGGTGAGGATGACGAAGGTAGGTGCAAATGTGAGGAATATGACCATCATTCGATGGAGGTAATGCTTGTTGGGCGCCAAACGATGAATGAAAGGCATGAGATATGGAAGCACGAGGACAAGCCACCCTACTATTTGGTTCCCCCGAGGGAGTCCGAGCTTGGCTCTTAGTGACATTATACTGGACCTTGTTACGAACATGGCCAAAACAATGAAGCCGATCTGACTTAAATTAGTATAAGGCCGAGGGAGAAAGCGAGATCCATACCTGTATACCGACAAGCGCTCTCGACAGAGTATTATCAGCCGGTGCTGTGGAATCGTTTGCCATTTTCGACTTTGTGAGGAGCTTTTTCTCAAATATGAGATATGTGACACCAATCAAAGCCATCAAAGCTCCACCAGACATTCTATCATCTCGTCAGTCACTGCATAAGAATAAAAGGGAAGTACTCACACTAAAGTTAAATCTTCAACCTTCATCGCAGGCAACAAAGTGAAAGAGCTCATCGCCATACACGACGCAGCCCACGTTCCTACAAGCGCCTTATTGGCTCCCAGGAAACCGGTCCCATAGAACGCAGGCCAAAACGCAGCAGCGCCAAACAAAACCGAAAAGACCTCCCGATGCGTATAACCCAATGCCTCATTCAATGTCAGTACTCAGCATTTCTAAAAGCGAAACCGAGAAACTTACGAGAGATTCTATGAGAACCAAACAAACCACACCCTTCAAAACCAATGAAATAGTCCCACCCACGCCGTTAATATGCCCAAACAGTACCTTCCTCCCCTCAGTCAACGCATTGCGTCGCGCATAGACCTCCTCCCAGAACCCAACCGGGAAAATGGCGTAAGCATAATATGTAAATGGCGATTTTGATACAATGAAAGAAGCGTACAAAATTACAAGAACTGAAGAGAAGAAAATGGTGCCATATAGCGTGCGTGAAGTTTCGGTCTTGCCGTGTAGAACGTGCAGATCGATGACGGTTGTGAGAGCAAACGCGATCCAGCCAAGATATCCGATTGTGATAAGGGCTCGCAGGAAGAGCCAGTCGTAGGTTTGGAGGTAGCGGAGACCTTCCAAACCAAGCTTGACGAGGACTGCTGTTTCTTGAATCGCCTGTTCGTGCAGTCCCTGGTCAATCAGAGCTCGTATTTCGGAGAATCGATTCTCGACCGAATGGTCGTGGCCGCCAAGATCCTTGTATGGTCGGTAACGAAGTTCCGTAGCCATTTTCTCCTCTTCCTTGACTCTGTACATATCCAAGATACCTCTGGCGTTGGCCAAGAACGCCTCGGACTTTGTAGCCAAGTCTGAAGACAAAAAGGGGAGAGGCAATTCGCCAACAGAGTTCACTGGATATGCTAGGCCAACAAGATACGCCATCAGAGCCGCGATATCAGCCTGAGAGACGTCGTGTCTCTGAACATGATCCAATCCCCAATCCGAGGATAACTCATCATGACCAGGCGCAATGATTTCAGGAGTCGTAACCGGCTTAGCAACCCCCGAACCCCAAACAATCAAAGGCGTTCTCGTGTTGTCCGGATGTCCATCTCCATGGCTTCCATAATCACTCATCCCATGATCAGCCGTAAATACGAAAGCCGTCTTGCCATCGTTATAGAAATCTTCCACAAGCTTGGTGATCTCCCTAACGCCCTCATCCACAATCTTAAGATTGTGTAAATACTCCTTAGAATACGGCCTAAACCCATGGCCCGCGGTATCCAGACCCAGCAAATGCAAGAAAAACACATTCTTATCCTGCCTCAGCATAGCATCCAAAGTCGAGTTCTTAGCAGCATCCGCAAACAAGCCCTTCACTTTGTCAAACACCCAAGTATCCAAGTGCTCCGCATTGAGCGAGAAATCCTCAAAATCCGCATCATAAGAATCCGCATCCACCCTGCCCGGCTCAGCACCCAGTTGGAACATGGGCAAAATATCCGGGCTTCCCCAACTCCACGTGTGCCGACTGCGGTTGAACACACTGTCAAAATTCACAGGGTTGAGCTTCCACCCCGTCGTCACCGCAGACACATCCTCGTATAGCCCCGCGATCAGCGCGACGTGTCCGGCCGGGATTCGGTGGGCACGCGTGTGTGCGAGACGCCGAAGGTGCCGTGCTCGAGGACGCGCGAGCGCAGGAAGGGCGCGAGGGGCCGCGGCGTCAGGTCTGCTTCGGACTCGGGGTAGGGTTCTGGGAAGGATTGGAAGGCTTTGTCTGCTCTTAGACCGTCGCCTGAATCACAATTCCAATTAGCAAAAGTGGTAACACTTCGAATGGGAAGAGGGGTCTGTACCAACGAATAGAACCAGCCTCTTCGCAGGGGCTTCCACCCCCTCAGGCCGTATGGTCTCGAACTCGCGCATGCCCGACACGATGGGACTGACGAAATAAATGTCGAAGATGGAGTAGATATAGATGACGTGAAATGCCATCGCAATGGCTAGGAAGCCAAAGCGGTTGACTCGCGCCATGGCTGTAAATCTGTTTGATGCTTCGAGAAATAGAAATGCCGCGTCAACCCTTCTAAGGATTTTTGAGAGCGCGTTCTCGTGTCGCAGAACCTCTATCTCATTTGTAAACACTAAAGGAGTGGCGCGTCCGTCGACAGGACCGATGTATGATATTTTTGTTGGCAAAAGAAACTCTTCTGGAAGGTTACTCTAGAAGTTTAGCTTCGCGAATTGACTGACACCTTGAAGTCCACGATGTCATTTCGGCAGACATGGGTGGAGAAGCGAAATCTAATTAAAGAATTCAGGGGTTCAAGGGCAACATCAATGTAAAATCTAGATCCTAAGGTTCATTAAAAATGTGATCGTTCTGTCTCGTGTTCTACGGAGGTATAGAATACACTGAAAATGCCATACCCGCCGCAAAAAAGTCAAAAGGTATTCTTAAGTCCACAAGCACTCCGACACTCCTCCAACCCCTGATATCAAAAAATGCACAACCCATACTCCAAACCCTATATACACGACTTTCAATGTTTGTCTGTCAAAGCTTTTACAACCCGCGCGTAGAACTTTGCAGCTTGTGGCCTTGGAAACGTGATTTCGTCAACTAAATAATCGGGAAGAAGGTCCATCAAATCTTTGTCCCTGCTGGGATCAAGCTGAGGGATGTAATTGCATTGAGCATCATCGTAACTCTCAGCAGACTTCTCATTCGCCACGGCCAGTTTGAAGTGAAGGGCTGGTATCTCATTAGCAGGGAAATGTAATACGTAGGAATTTGGTCAACTTACTCCCGTTGCGCCCCTCAGTCTGAATGCAGTCAAAAATGTCCTCATCAGGCTCACGCTTGACACTTCTGATAATCAAGCCTGTAAGGTCTCTATAAATATCCTCCTTGAGTTGAGCTGCCTGAGCTAGTTGGGCAGTCTCCGCAGAGCCCATTAGCCGGATGCCGGTGGGTTTGACCGCGCTTCCTGGAACTTTTCTGTTCATGCTCTCGACAGAGGTAGCTGCGGTACGGCTAGCAGCTAGCTTGGTGGACAGTGTCTTATTCTCAGCAATCATTGTCTTGCTATCTGCAGAGAACTTCGCATTTTCGGTGGAGAGCTTCTTATTTTCAGTGGATATCGTTTTGTTCTCGGTTGCGAGTGCCTTCTTGTCTGCGGACAGGGTTTTGTTCTCCAACCGTACTTCCGCCAAAGAAGTATTCAACTGAGCTATTTGAGCTTTCAATGAAGCTATCTCTTCGGATTGAGAATCAAGCTTTTTCTTAAGACCCTTGGAATCTTTGGAGAAAGTCTGTTCCTGAGCTATATCCGCTTTCAGCGACGCAATCAATTTATCGGCGACTGCACATCGTTAGCAGGGGCAAAATCAAAAGAAGTAAACTCCTTACCTTTCGTCTTTTCTTCTGTCGTCTTCTTCAGGCGTTCGAAATTTCGCTCGGATTCTTTCAGCCCGATTTCCCTCAGATCTTGATACTTCATATGCATGTTCTCAAACTTCTTGGTCATCTCCCCCAGCTTGCGCCTCAGCACAGGGTCGCCTCTCTCCCTTTCTGTATCTGATGCACTCCCAGCTCGTCTCCGTTGAATCGATGGTTGCCGAGCTCGAGAATTCGACCGCGCCCGAGAAATGGGAGCAGATTTTGTAATAGTTTCCTCTATCTCCTCGTCCGCGTTTCCTTCAACATCCATTACTTGCGCTTGAGACTCTGGAATTACTTTCTCGGGTGACCCTTCTGGTGCAACTTCCTTCTTCGCGGGTCCCTTCTTTCTTCCTGGCTTCGTCTGTGGTTTCAGAGCCTCTGAAACTTCTGGCTCAATACTGTAATTTGTCCGCGAAACCTCTTTCACGGCCTTGACTCGTCCACCGGTAGCCTTCTTCTTTGTCGCCTTCGGTTTTGCCTGTTTCACTGCGACAATTGTATTCTCGATCTCGGCATCCGGCATAACCTCGTCATCCTGGGCAAATTCGTCCACTTCTTCCGTATCCTCGGCATTCTGCTGGTTCGTCCTATCCGCCAATGCCTGTCTCTTGCTCTTCTTCGCAGGCGGCGCAGCTGGTTTTGCATTCAAACGCCCACTCGTGCGACGCGCTGGGGCTTTTGTTTTGGTGACTTTGGCAGGCGCGACTTTTGGTCTTCCACGCCCTTTCTTAGAAGGCGCAGTATTCTCAGCGGCGGAATCAGGAGTGGGCATTGCGCTTTGTTCGATGAATTGCTCGTTTTCAGAATCTGAGTCGACCAGTCCGGATAGTGTCGCGAGCTTGGCCTTTGCCTTCGACATCGTGGGGGGGAGCAGATGGTGTCGCGTCGTAAATTGGCGAAATGTCGCGTCGCTAGAGACGGAATTCAACTGTAGATGCAATTGAGAACGCCTTCGCGAGGTTCCGTGACCTTTGTCGCGTGCAAGGCCGGGTGCTGGGATGTCGGAGGTGGAGTTGGAGGGGGATAGCAACAATCTGAGAGAAGGCGCGGTGTTTGTTTTGGTAATGCCTATTTAGGAGTGGCGTGTAACAGCCTAAGGCAGGAACAATTGCGGCCCGAATTTGCCTTTCAAGCCACAGTTGCGCCACAGCCTAGGAAGCCGCGATCGCCTTCAACTGCCAACGCAGCCTTGGATATCTTGCTACTTTGCCAAAGAAGAATACATACTAATTACCGAATATCTCTCACAATGGGGGATGGAGCCGTCCGAAAATATGGCCTTCTGCAGGATCTGCTGCTTATAGTTGTCTCTGTGAGTTATCTTGTTTGCGCTCTCCATTTCCGACCGCAGGCTGATTATTGTTCCCCCAGAGCTTTTCTATGTATTATGTCGCCAAAAGTATAGTAGGAAACCTGCCCTTAGGGAACGATCCAGACAAGGAACAGCATGAGCAAGCACGCGTTAGAGCTGCAGCCAACCTCCGAAGGCTGGACAAATCGAGAGGCGAAGGCGATTACGACTCGGAAGACGACTCAGGAGGTAGGGGCTCCTCTCGGCGGCCTCGGACGGATGAGCTGCAGTTAGATCAGTATGAAAGCCAAATAGCTATGGAAGTCGTGGCGCCGGAGGATATACCAGTTGGTTTCGATGGTACATTGCCTTCAAAAAGCATGTGGTTTGGATGCTAATGGATCGTAGACATTGGAGGCCTCGACGATATTATCGAAGAGCTCAAGGAATCGGTTATTTATCCTTTAACAATGCCGCATCTATACTCGCACTCTTCTCCTCTCCTCGCTGCGCCCTCTGGTGTACTTTTATACGGTCCTCCCGGTTGTGGCAAAACAATGTTAGCGAAGGCTCTGGCACACGAAAGCGGCGCATGCTTTATCAATTTACACATTTCCACTTTGACGGAGAAGTGGTACGGCGACTCAAATAAGCTGGTACGGGCGGTGTTTTCTTTGGCTCGGAAATTACAACCAAGCATCGTCTTTATTGACGAGATTGATGCCGTTTTGGGTCAAAGACGGAGCGGGGAGCACGAAGCAAGTGGAATGGTAAAAGCAGAGTAAGTAACCCATTATGGATTATTGGGCCACTGTTCTGATACTTTCTAGATTCATGACTCTTTGGGATGGTCTTACATCTTCAAACCAAAGCGGTCTCCCTGCCCGAATTATGGTTCTTGGCGCAACCAACCGCATGCAGGATATCGACGAGGCAATTCTCCGAAGAATGCCCAAGAAGTTCCCGGTTTCCTTACCTTCAAGGCCACAAAGAAAGCGAATCTTGGAACTCTTATTAAAGGACACCAAAACCGACCCGGAGAATTTCGATATTGAGTATCTGACCCGGGTTATGGCTGGCATGTCTGGAAGTGATATCAAAGAAGCATGCAGAGATGCAGCCATGGTGCCAGTACGCGAATACATCAGAGAGCAGAGAGGTCGTGGGGTTGCGATGTCCGGTGTCAAAGCTGAAGCCGTCCGAGGCATCATGACTGAGGATTTCTTCGGGAGAAAGGGTGGACAGCAGAGAATTTCGGACAACCATGCTCGGCAATCTGCAAAACCGTCCGCAAACAAACTGAAGAATAAGGTCCAAGAAGTTGAATCGAGCGACGAGTACGAGGATGTTGAAGATGATAACGAAGTACCCATTGTGGATTAGATGGCAGGGCTGTTGGTGCGAGGAACACTGTGTAGAATATTATCGGCGTTCAGGGGGCAATGGTAGATATGCGGGCAGGCGGTTGTATAGTTGTCACGCTTGCCTATGGTTTATTAGACAACATTCAGCTTTGAGAGCAAATACCACTTCTTTTCGTTCCATAATTATATCTTGCTTCGTGCAGTAGAAAAGACTTTTGTCTTTCGATAATGAGTCTCTGGATCTTCCAAATTGTCTGATCGGTGCGCACTATTCAGATCTATTATCTATATTCGATACGAAAAGTTAAAATGCTTTTCTACTTTACTTCACGAGTTAATATTTATTTCTGTTATTGGCCCCTCCTTCTCCCCTTTTTTCATTAAATACATTACTTTCATTAATAGATACTCTTATCCTAGGTGAGCAAAATCTAGCTTGCATTGAGCCGAGCACGTCATGCGCGCTTGGACCCAAAAAATCTCCAATGTGGGGTAGTAAGCTCCGCAGTGGTGCCCGAACGCAGAGGACTCCTCGTCTCAGGAACAAACCGCCCGCTCTACAAATTATTTTCGTCATACATGACTCCGAATCTTATACTCATCAATATAATACGAATAGTTACAGATTGAGCTCAACATCTATCCGAATCCCAATCCCACCTTCCGCGCACTCCCAACCTTCTCCTCAACGCCACTGCGAACGCGCCGAATATCGGCTTCATATAAAAATGTCTACACCGCCAGGGCCGTCCCAGGAATCCAAAGGCAAGAAGGCATTTCCCAAGATTGATCTCGACGGGCACAATCTGCCTCCATCGCCAGCCCCTTCGAGCCCCAGAAATGGCAGAAAATACGCATTGGCGACCGAGCTTGTCTATACCGAGAGCAAGGATCAATATGGAGCTTCAAGCATGCCCATCTATCAATCGGCGACCTTCAAGCAAACATCAGCAGGCGGTGGCTCCGAATATGACTATACACGATCGGGAAACCCTACACGTACACACTTGGAACGACACTTGGCCAAGGTTATGAATGCTGCGAGGACTCTGGTCGTCGGCTCTGGAATGGGGGCCTTGGACGTGATTACGCGGATACTACGACCAGGAGACGAGGTCATCACGGGCGACGATTTATACGGGGGCACCAACCGATTGCTGACATTCATGAAGGCTAACCATGGCATTGTTGTTCACCACGTGGATACCACGAATCCCGAGAAAGTGAGAGGTATAGTATCAGGAAAGACCGCCATGGTGCTACTAGAGACCCCAACAAACCCCTTGATCAAGATCGTCGATATTCCATCAATTTCGAAGATAGTTCACGATACCAACCCCAAGGCTCTAGTTGTTGTGGACAACACGATGCTCTCGCCGATGCTTTCAAACCCTCTTGATATGGGAGCCGATATCGTGTATGAGTCAGGAACCAAATATCTCTCTGGACACCACGATATCATGGCTGGTGTTATTGCAATCAACGATCCTGCTATTGGAGACAAGATGTTCTTCACGATCAATTCCACTGGCTGCGGAATTGCACCAAATGATGCTTTCCTGCTCATGAGAGGTATCAAAACTCTTGCTATTCGCATGGAGAAGCAGCAAGCGAACGCACAGGCGATTGCCGAGTTCCTCGAATCACACGGCTTCCGAGTCCGATACCCCGGATTAAAGTCGCACCCTCAATATGACCTACACTGGTCCATGGCTCGCGGGGCTGGGGCGGTTCTTTCGTTCGAAACTGGAGATGCCGCCCTCTCTGAGCGGATTGTCGAAGCAGCCCGACTCTGGGGTATCAGCGTCAGTTTCGGCTGCGTTAACAGTTTGATCAGTATGCCATGCCAAATGAGCCATGCCAGTATCGATGCGGCGACGAGGAAGGAAAGGCAGATGCCTGAGGATATTATCAGACTGTGTGTTGGAATTGAAGATGTTGATGATTTAATTGATGATTTAAGCCGAGCTGTAAGTACCTAGATCCCAGATTGTAAGACGCAAACTAATACACAACAGCTCGTTCAAGCAGGAGCGGTAACTGTGACCTTGGATGGATTCCACGCCACTGGCTCTGCTCAAGCATTGGCTGAAGTGCCAATAGAAGAGTCAGATGCCGCTGCAGCGCCGTCGTAATCTTCAAAATCTAGGAAAATTTCAATGCATAGGCGTAGGCGTCATGGGGCGTGGATTTCTACTTCCGAAAAAGGCAGCTTATGTATTACGAGCTCTGGGAACATGATGAAGAAATTTAGACTTTTGTGTTTTCCATTTTCGTCGTTTATTCTTCCTACATGACAAATCACTTTTCTATTTCTTCTGGATGCGAGGGCTGAGAAGTTGTCTCAAAGCGCAGTTCTCCAGCCTTCCATTCATTCCAAGCGCGTTCCGACACCTTGGCACCCGGTTTTGGCATCAAGTGAACAGTCCAGCAAACCACACCCCATGTTCAATTGTCCTCGAGTCTCTGTTTACAACCATCTGAGCTGCAGTGATGCGTATCTATGCAGCAGGCTGCTGCTTCCCATCAAATGATAGGGTCATTGAATGCAGTGTTCAGTGAAGAAGCGCCACCAGCGGAGCCCTGGAATGTTTCCGACAACTCGGCTGCTACCCGACCTGATCAGCGGGGCACTTATATCTAGAGCTCCCCTCTTCCGTTTCCCATGAAGCATTTCATATTTCTCGTTTGTGAGATCGCATACATCTCTTTGGCGGAGCCGCATCTCCTCAGGGAGCGCGCATATGGCATGGCACCGCCTGGGCATTCTGGCCCTCCTACAAGCCGCGCCAATACTGGCTGCTGTGTGGACGCCAGCTCCGTCAACAGTATTCGGCAGCACGGAGCCTTCTCCGACTGCTGATCCCACTCCTTTGCCATCCACCACCCTGCCACCGTTTGCGTATAGTAACACAACATACGAACCCCCTGCACTCTGCGGGTACGTCGACTACAATTCCCGTACGCTTCCCCAGCCCATATTCCAAATACCAAGCTAATATGAAATAGTGAATTCCTACACGTGCGGCGGCGCCCACACCTGCTTCTGGAACTCCCACCTGTCCCTCGTCGGCTGCGGCCACGCAACCTCCATCGACTACATCACATCCTGCATCCCCTTCCGCGCGCTCCAATACTGCGACTCCGCATGCTGGGCTAACCCGTCCATCATCCGCTGCGGCTCCGCGCTCCCGCACTGTGTCACCCCGCGCATGGGCCCCCAGGGCAATTACAGCATTCTCGCGTGCGAAGCGACAAGACCGTACGGCACGGCGCCGTATCGCGTGCACCTCACGTTTGCGGGGCAGAGCACGACGGGGTATTTGCCGAGGTGGTTGGGCGAGGATGGGAGTGTGAGTTATGGGACGAGGAGGCCGAAGAATACTAGCAGTACCACGACGAGTAGTAGTGTGAGTACGAACGTGGTGTCGCCGCAGCAGACGGACTTTGGGGTTGTGGTTGTTAGTAGTGTGGTTACTGTGGGCGCAAGCCAGAGTGGCGCGGGTGGGGGAGAGGGGTATAGGAGGCGCGATGAGACGTTGCTTATTGTGGGGGTGGTGCTGGGGGGAGGCATGCTGGTTGCTGCTTTTTGTGCGTTGGGGGCACTGGTGTGGGTTTATAGGCGGAGGAGGAAAGGGGGTGAGGAGATTGAGATGAGTGTGAGGCAGACGTGAGTCCTTGGCTTGAAGTTTTTCTTTGGGATATACAAGAATTAAAAGGTGTGATATTGTACAAATCCAAGCCCTAAGTTTGCCTTTCCTTTTCTGAAGAGCTTTTTCTTATTGTTGCTTTATGATTCAGATGCTTATGACCAGCGTCAACTTTACTGCGGCCTAACCATTACATTACGACTTCTCTCGTCTGCCATCCCAATTCCTACTCTCAAACCTCTCCGCAATCGTAATGTCGTCAGCTTCATTTGCCCATTGGTCGAGTTGCGGTATCGTCTCAGGATATTCGTAGTATGTATAGTCTTTGAAGTCTGTATAGTCTGGTCCTTGGGTCCAAGTGGAGTTCTCATTGTCTTGGACTGAATTGTTGTCTTGAGCCTGGGTCTTGATATAGGCAGAGTAGTTGGAGGTCTCGTCTTCTTGCTCATGGGTGCAATTGGAGTTTTCATTGGCTTGCACCGAATAATCGTCTTGGACCTGGGTCCCAGTATACCTACAGTAGTTGTTGGAAGTGTTGTGTCCTTGTTCATAGGTCCAAGCGGACTGGTCTTGATAGTTTGGAGTTCGAGGCACTGCATTGCTACTGCTAGGATCCGTGTAGGCAGTATTCAAGGGGCGGGGCTCTGCGGCCCAAGTGTAGTTGCGGGCTTCTTGGACGGTCAGGTCGTTCATGGAAGCGGGCAGGTTGTCTTGTGGATGCTCTGGCTCGGTAGGAGGAGATGGGCTTTCGGAAATGTTTTCGTTGGAACGACGAGAAGGACTTTTGGAAGAGTGTTTCTCGGTGGTGTTTGGTCTGGGGATGTATTAGTAAGAGTTGGAGTTTGCTGTTGGCGTGTTTACTTCTTTTTGGTTTCCCTTTTGGCCTTGGACTTGTCTTGAGTGTTAGGCATGGTGGAAAGCTGGGAAGTTTTGGGTTGAGTGTGGAATCGTGTTACTGGAGATGTGGTGTTTGAGG
This sequence comes from Lachnellula suecica, assembly GCA_007825345.1. Lineage (NCBI taxonomy): Eukaryota > Fungi > Ascomycota > Leotiomycetes > Helotiales > Lachnaceae > Lachnellula > Lachnellula suecica. The sequence goes on along the minus strand of QGMK01000144.1, from coordinate 19,759 downwards.
ACTAGATGTACTCGAGATGTGGAGAAGGGGGAATATGCGTTGTATATGAGGAATCCAGGCTTTTGATGGCTGGTCCGTCTCTTCTACACAGGGTCTCGGCAACTTTGTAAATCTGCAAGGTGCGCTGGCGCAAGATTTGGATCTCCTCTTATGGACAAGAGAGGACAGAGAAAGGTGATATATGTACTCCATGGGCTTCCAAAAGGGGTGGAATCGAGATAAGGCAAAGCCTGTGGTTCGCCAAACACTAAACGAATGGTTTTTATAGCGACGGATGGGAGTAGGTTCGTCATTACCAAAACGAGTAACTACAAATCTATGGGACGAGCTGGTGGTGGATGATTGGGATAGGTTCGTAAGGCTGGCTCTTTTCTCCAACTTGCGATTGGACGCGGTTTACGAATACCACCCTAGACGGCACACGCGGGCGTATGCGTAACAAGTTTGCGCCTGCGGTCTTACGGGCTCGACAGTGCTATTTGGTTCGTCGTTGTAAACGGCGTTTATCGTTGCAAGCCACTGCCGCTTCACCATCTCCCCTCCCTGCTATACCATAATCTCGGTTTCTTAAACACCATGACTGCCTCGTACTCGCACTGTAAGCAGGTACGGAGGTATAATATGCTCATCTTAAGACCGCACTCAGACTCGGCCGACGTGACATTTGGGTCTGACGTGCCGTCAGCCCAAAAGTCGTGGTGGCATGGGCCCTTCGAAAACCCCCAGCAAGTTTCTGGCGATCCGACCCCTCAAACGCCAGGAGAAGATCCTTGGACTTGCAGCCATAACAAGGCGCATTATGCTTTCTAGAACGCGAAAGCTTTCCTTCCATGGCTGGCACCCTCTTCTGCGGCAGTAACCTTTCTCGTCACCGAACCTTTGACAGATAACGCTATGGTACTAAGGTCTACTTACCCTGCATTTCACATCTCCTGTTGCTCCACGCGTCTGCCAGACCTTGTCCGCAGCCCAACCAACCCAGCGATCGCGAGTTTCCTGCCTCCGATCGCCTGCAGATGCCCAGCGATTTGTCAGTGGTCTTTCAGCAACTTGTCAGCGGCCCAGGGTCGCACTGTTCGCTATCAAAAGAGCCGCTATTTGTCAAGCATAAAGATAAATAAATCAAGGGAGAAATCTCCATCATGCTACGGGGATTTCCGCCAGAGTTTGGGAAGAAGTTGACATATCGATCAGACATCCGTGCAATATCAGGGGTTGGATCTCCATAGAACGTCGAATCCTTCCAGAACCTCCACACTGGCGGTGGCACGGAAGCAACATCTCGGCTTTGAACATACCTTGCCGGGGAAGCGGCACTGCACATCACCCCCGGGACCGAGAAGCTTATCGTGACGGCACTGCTTTGACCCCTTTTTCTGGTGGAATTTAAAGTAAAGAAACAGCAGCTGATCATACGCAATTTGGTATGGAAAATCGGTCTCGGAAACCATGTCCATGTCCTTGAAAAACAAGTAATATCAGCACCAAGAGGTCTGGCATTTTCAGGGATGTAGGAATAGATTGCTACTAATACATTCCAAATCTCCAGGTCTCAGACATATATTGCTTTCTTGGCAAAGAATTGTTATTCCGGGTGGAACTTTCAGTTCTTTTGGCCCCTGTATGCCAAGGACCTCCTGCAGAAGTTCTATTCATCAATAGCAAAAGCCACAGAATTCGGGAATTCGGGATACTCAAGCTAAGATTAGGACTTCAATCAGGCCATGAATCGGATGCAGGAATATCTCTTTTGTTTCTGTCATCAGGGGTGAAAGTGAAAGGACCCAACTCCCGCGATTTTCCACTTTCCCTGGTCCCGCTGAGAACCTAGGGCATTCAGGGGGGAGGAAGCATTATTCAAGCATAGATTTGCAGGCCTTGCTGCCCGCAGACGCACTCTGCAACCACCACGAAAGTGCGAATTTACGGCAGGGACGACGTCCCCTGTGCCAACCTGCAGGGGCTCAAGCGCCAGCCTCTCCATGCCGTCAGCTTTGTCTTGCTTCAGCCTCACCATGAGCCCTTCCTTCAACACGTTCTGTAGAGCACTCGCAATAGGTTAGACTAAATTCAGGTCTGAGATGAATATGCGCCTGTCAGCGGCGCATGATGCTACTACTCGGATCATCCTCCGATGATCGAAACATGGCTTGAGTGTGGAGGGCGGGCAGCTGCAGTAGGTACTTTATGGAAACGACTTTGACAGGGCTTAATTTAAACACACCAAGCAGGAAGTGATCGGGACCGAAATAAGTAGCAAGGTCCTCTTCCTCGAAGGAGATCGGTAAGCATTCACAAATTGGTGAGCTGCTTGTTGATCACGTGTGGGTTCGTTCAATCTGTTGGGGCAGTAAAAAGCTTCTGCCAAAGGGTCTTTTAGGGTTTATACGGTCTAAACTCAATATTGTTCCAGAAGACTCCAGCTGTTTGTAGATCGGTGAATAAATTGGTCGGATTTTCATCTTCTTCCAAAGTCAAGGCAACGTAGAAGTCAAGTACAAAAGGCTTTGAGAAATATTCTTCAGGAAGATATGTAGCTCTTTTATAGACATGCAAATCTGACTAGCGAGAGCTCTCGGAGACGCCAAGAGTGACCATGTAAAATTCCTGGACTTGAGTCTTGGAAATGAAGCTATTCCGAGAATTGGCCGCTACGGAAGTGGGGCTGAAATCTACAACCCCATGCGAAGAAATGTTTCACGGAGACATCCCTTCAAAATCCCGGATCACTGATTGGAATCCACTATGCCCCACGGAAGAAATCATATTAATTGGAACAGCTATTTTTGTCATTGGATCGCTAAAATTGCACAATAATCTCTTCAACAAGGGATATATGGCGACAAATAACCTTGCAAATGCCCCATTAAAGCACATTTTCTCTTTGGAGATGGTGGTATATTTTTGGCTGCGATTTTTTGTACACTCAAACGAAAGGATAGAGGAATTGTGAAGTTCATGCCAAGTGCGATCGCCCGAACTAATGTGTGTAAATCACTCAAACTATCCCCAGGTGGTAAATGTACATAAAGGTATCACATATCAACTGCAATGTCTCAGAGGGATATGACTTTATAGCAATGCACACCGCAAGTTGAAAGAAAATCCCTGAAAACTTGTTGGTCCATTAGATTCGTGCGTCATGCCGTAGTACCTAGATAGGGCTGGAGTGGAACGGTGGAACACTAATTAGGAAGCGGTCATCTCGGAACTGTAGTGTACAAGTGCAACACAGTTTTACCCCAGAGCTTGATTTGACCTCTCACAACTTCCACGACGATAATCATCTGCATACTCACCTTGGCAACTCCACTATGTATAACACGAGGTGCAGGCACATATGCAGGTTGAAGCTTGGCTCGAATATAAGAAGGGACTGGCATGGCTGCTTGAGAACCTCAGTTTCATGACCGAATTGATTATTATTTACTCATCATCTAATCACGTTGTCGAATATGGGTTTCCTCAGAAATTTGTCAACCTTCCTACTGCTCCTTGCACCCATCAGTGAGGCAGTGAGTATACCGAGGGCATCCATACCATCTACCGACTATGATGCATTGGTTGTTGGCGGTGGGCCTTCCGGGCTCAGTGCGTTGAGTGGACTTGCCAGAGTACGACGCAAGACATTGCTACTCGATTCTGCAGAATATCGTAACGGGGAGACAAGACACATGCACGATGTCATTGGAAATGATGGTAAGTCTTTCAGTGATCACCTTTTTTTGCTTCATAATTCTAATACAAGAACTTCAGGAACTGTCCCAGCGGTTTTCCGATACAATGCCCGTGAGCTGATAGCAAAATATCCAACTGCATTTATGAAGAACGCGACGGTGACTTCGATTGTGTCCGTGAATGGTACCAATGGAACATATTTCCTAACCACTGATGCCGCGGGCGAGACTTACACTAGCCGCAAAGTCATCCTTGCCACAGGGCTCTCAGATATCATTCCAGATACCCCTGGTGTGAAGGAGGCGTGGCAACGAGGCATTTACTGGTGTCCGTGGTGTGATGGCTACGAGCACCGTGACCAGCCCTTCGGAATCCTGGGATCAATCCTCGATTGTGTCGGAAGTACGATGGAGATGGAGACTTTGAACAAAGACATCATTGCCTTCGTAAACGGCACATATACGGACGAAAACGTAGCAATTTTGGACAAGAAGCGTCCTGGGTGGTTCACACAGCTGCAAAGATATGGAGTGGCGATCGAAAATCGAACGATCATGAGCATCGAGCGAGTGCAAGACGGAGCCGTCGTGCACGATGTGGCTACCGATACGGAATTCGACCAATTCGTAGTTCACGTTGCGGACGGTACAACTTTCAATCGCTCGGCTTTTATCACCAATTATCCATCTGTTCAACATTCGCATCTCGGAGCTCCCCTTGGAGTGAAGATATATGGCGAGAAGATGGATGTCGACCCCGCTAGTATGAGGACAGCTGCGCCGGGAGTCTTTGCAGTAGGAGATGCCAACAGTGACAATAGCACAAATGTGCCGCATGCGATGTTTACTGGTAAAAAGGCGGCTGTCTTTCTACACGGTTAGTAAACTCCAAAACCAGATTGGCCTTCAGTCACTCACTCTTATCATAGTTGAACTCGAAAAAGAATATGCAGCCACGTTACTCTCAAAACGCGATGAGAGTTTGATTGAGGAAAGAATGGGATCTGAATTAGAGGATTTGTGGAAAAGACTATCGAAGAGTTGATTAGTGAAGGCAGAAAGAGTCTACAGGGCCTAATAACTTACTTGATGAGAAAGAAGTGCCATAGAAATAATATAACAGAGTATGATACCCCAAATACCTCCCCTACACGTCCCACTATGGGTGTTTAACGCGTCACTGCCAGTAGCGGGAAACTCCGAGCTTCCACCTCGAGTCGCCCAGCTGTCCGAGTCTGGCAGAACCTTATTCGCAGAAGTAAAGCATATGCAGAAACCCCACAGACCGCTAATCGACCTCTGGTCCGATTTGGCGAAGCTTCTGGTTGTTGGTATCGGTTCGTGATTTTGGTGTAACACTCAACGCGAAAAAACGACGATATGAAATAAACTATCACATCGTGACATTCGCTCAAGCCGCGAGACGGTCCTGAGGGCAGAGTAGTTGCATATTTATTATAGCCTCTCCCGTCTGACTTGTATCCAATTCGACTTCTCGAGTATTTCGGCCAAGGTGAGGTTTGCGTCTGAAGTCGCGTAGGCCCATCCGTTCAATTGCACCCGTGGACAGTCTCGTGAAGGTTGCGCGTTATTTTTACCAGGTGCTGGTGGCTGTGTGTATGAGGGTGAGCTATACACCTCGTGCTGTGCAACTTTGTATTCATGGGTGATTTGGTGGTTGTGCTGTGGAGTTGCAGGAGCATTGGGTTTTATTTCGAGGTTCGTCTGGTTTTTTGGATCCGAGTTGTCGGCACAGTCTTCAGAATTTGAACCAAGGGCTTGAAGGCTGCCGACTGGAAGATTTTTGCCAACGGATGACTTCGATGGATTTATGTTGACTGCGGTCGAGGAAGATGCATTCGGATGTTGGGGTTGAGATGCGGAGGTGGAGCTGGAAGGGGTCAGCAGTGTCAATAACAAAAGCAAAATCGTCTATTTGGCTGTACCTTTGTGTGCAAATATCTGGAGCTCCGCTACTAGAGTATGTCTCGGCCATGGCGGTTGGGCAACGTGAAAGTGTAATACGTTCGAGGGTGTGGGCAACGAAGCAGGCGATGCAAGAAGTCCGCACGTGCTCGATGTGACTGATGAGAGCCTAATGTGGTACGTAACAAAGTCTTCCCGGGCTTGAGAATTACAGTATTTGAGGTAGCTACCATTCTTGTGGAGTGGGAAATCTCAGACTTTTATATGCCCAAGAAACTCTCGGAGACTTCAAGTTAATCAATGGAAACCCTACCATTTCTTGCGATTCAACAGTGCACAGCCAGCACCATTTGCGCAAAGGTTAACCACAAAGAAGCGTAAGTCAGATGCTTTCATTTCACCCTGCTTTCAATTGGTCTTGAAACAATAGTCTGTGATGTGCGCGCGGGGAAGAAGAAAAGCAAGGCTGTTCATGACACAGGTCAAGGTTATTTCAGAATTGTAATTTAAAACGACACTTCGGCAGTGCCGGGGATGTAAAAAAAAATATCAAGGCGAATATTTACTTAGGTCGCATAATTGCGAACCATCGCTGTCAGATGAGCTGTTGTTTCGCATTGTCCTGTATAACGGTAGGCTGACTTGATCCCCCTTTTCCAGCTGGCACTCGGCAACAATCGGCGCGAGGTAAACAAAAATTAATTAACTAAGCCATGACATCTCGTATGCTAGCGAAAGAGGGTAATGTACGAGCCTGGAGTAAAAACAACGAATTCTTGAAAGGAAATGGCAATTTGCGAACGACTGACACCTCGGTTTTGAAATTCGTCGCCAGGCTTCGTGATATTCAAGGATCGCAATACCCCTACCGTACATCGATGCCAGCCTCGCTCTTTAAAAAACCAGCACTAGAGGTACCTCTGTGAGTTACAGGGTCTTAACCTTGCCTTTCATACAGAGTATGAACAGTGCCGTGGTATTAGGAGCAATAGGCGCGGCAATCGTCCTGTTTTTCTACTCTAAGATCAACCCAAATCCCTGAAATTGATGAGAAGGGCCACACTTCCCAACTAGGTAAGCCATGGATCATATCAATCGTCCTTTTCGCATGCTCTCAATGAACTATTGGGTGCGTCGTCCAGAAATTGCCACGGGTGCATTCAAAATGTCTCACACTGTACGAATAATTGAGCGGTTAGTGGTTCAGCTTAGTCTTCAATCTACACTAGAAAGTATGCATAATTGGAAACACATCAATAGTGTTAGCTAGTCTGAAACCCATCAGATTTTGTTCATGCAATGAAACACAAAACCTCACTTGGGATTCTTGGCCACGTCGAGTGCGTTGCCGAGCAGGCAGCTGATCAGTTTTGTCCTAGCCTCCCGTCTTCACCGGTCGTTGATCATGGCCTCTGCAGGAACCTTTCGGCCCCGCGGCCGGGTAGGTCTGTAACGCGCCGCAAGCAAGCAGTGAAATCCCAACAGAATGTTTGATGGAGAAAAATTAAAGAAAACAAGGCAACCAAACTAAGATTCGGAACGGAACATAACATTTGGAGGTACTGGGGAAGTTTGATTAGAAGACGAACAAGATTTGATTTATTTTGATGTCGTAATTTTGAATTTCCTGCAGTGGGTGGCCCGCCTGGAACACACCTGCCGCATTGCGTCTACCCCCCGCACTGAAGACTTTTGAACCCTCCCCGACGTCTGACTACCAGATAAACAATGCCTTGTAACAAATACTAGGTCAGAAAATAACAATTGCCAATAAGAATCTTTGTTTCCGGGTACACCCTTCCGCGATTCTCCCAAAAAAAGATCCTATCCGGAGTGGGAAGGATCCTTGCATTCCATAAGAAGGCTCGCTATGATGTTGGGGGCGTACAAACGCAGAGAAAATTAAAGAAAAAGGCCTCGGCCAATATGCACCTGGCCTCCCAGACACTTGTGGTGAGGCTCCTGCGGCCTGACCTTTGGCCACCCCAAAATTCTCGAATACCCCTTACTTCTGAGCCGCGGAAAGCGCACCCAAGTAGTCTGACTGCAGCTAGGAACCCCTGACGCTTGCAACACCCCTGGCACTTAATCTTGCAGTTATGGCGCGTGGGCAATCGTTGAAGAAATACGGCAAGAAAACTGCCTTGCCGGGATTTCCCTTGGTTTTTAGATTTCTGTTCGGCATCGCACTCGCCTTAAAGGTTTGTCTTGCAAGATCTGAAGGGTCTTAATGAACAGTATTGCATGCGCATACGTGGCTAGCTTCCGTGTCGAGCCAGGAATTGGAACTGTTCATCCCGTTGGCTACGGGGGTGACGACCGACGCATGCGTAGACAAAAAGCGCGACATCTAATCCTAATTTCGCGGATAGATTTGAGGTGAGAGATAGCCTTAGAGTTTCCACAGCTTGCGAGGTAGTCAAAGAGGCTCCTTTCTCATATGTCCGTAAAGATAATTGTTTCTGGTAAAATCCGAGAAGAGTTGTCGCTTTTTTCGCCCAAGCCTATATGATTAGTCATCCGCACGTAGATTGACCCACTTCCACCAACGTCAATATAACAACAGCTCTGTTTATATTATGAATCTTCCCACTGCACATCTCACTAAATGTACAACGAAGCTAGCACTCATATTGTATCGCAGAGATTCCTTTTCGACATAGAGCTTTCTGGGGAGCCACGCAAAAGCCGAGTGGCTGAACGACAGCCTTGTCATCATGACCCTGCAAGTACCTCGAGCATTTTCCATACCAAGCATTTCAGTTTTGCACGTTGGATTTCTGAGAGTATGCATTCTGACCTTCATCTCCGTTGGGAAAGTCCCTTTAGCTTCTTGCGCAGAGTACTTACCGCTACATCTACCATGAATGCCCACAAATCAGAAGTTTTACTCCCCCACCACGCCGACTCCAGCTACTTTTGATCACCAAACCATAAAAACATGCAATCTTGCGCATTGGAAAAATTCGCTTTGCTTCATAACTTTTCGAGCTTTTCTGCCTCCCAATTTTGCTTTTCAAGCCGCTCCGCAACAGTCATGTTTGTGCTGGACGTTTCATATGCCCATCGATTGAGTTGTGCTGTTTCTCCTGGATATTTGGTAGAAGGGTGACTGCCGAAGGCGAAAGAAGAATGGGCCAAAGTACGTAGGGAGCTATGATCTTGTGCCCAAGTGGTCACCTCAACGGCGTCTATTTCTTCTAGCTCTTGGTGGTAGCCGACGGAAGTTGTGCTAGCTTGGGCCAAGGTGTCGATGACCGGTGTAGGGTCTGGGGTGGTTTCGTAACCATTCGAAGCATGAAATTGGCCGTGTGTGGAAGTTCTGCTAGTAGACCTGCTCGACCGTGCTGATCCCCGGTCGCTTGAGAAATTCAGTGCGCACTTGAGGGCGCTAGCTTCCTCTCTATGCGTCCAAGTATGGCCATCAACAGTCTTTTCGACGAGTACTGAGCCATGCCGAGACTTGTACTTGGCTTGATGATGGCTTTGTTGAGTTGACCCATTTGCAGATTGCGTCTTTGAAGACTCCGAACTAGAGGAGCCACAGTGTTAGCTGACATCTGGTCGTGGGTACATGAGCTATATCCTTACACATAAACCTGTATTTGAAGCCCTGCCATGATTTGTATCTAGAATAGTTGGAATTAAGCGATTGGAGAAGCAGTTTATGCGTAAAGGGACCGCCAGACGGATCAAGGATCACAGCTGAGAATACTTGAGGTACAAACGCGGGTCAAGCGTGATTTTAGGACCTACCTCTGTTGGGTACTTAAGGGTTTTATATTGGCAAACAAAGTGTACGCCTGGTGGCTTGCAGTCCTTTGATACCAGCTCTGCACCAGTCTCCGTACGGATTCAACGGTGCGCAATTCGCCTCGCTCGTATCGCAATGAATGGCATAGAAAGCCGTAAAGCCCAATCTATCCGCGTCTGCAACTCACGCCCAGCTACAAAACCCTGAACCATGTTCTAATGAATGCTGATTTCGACTTTGTCGATCATCGCTGTTGGCATGTTTCGCGTATCCATGCCAGTTTTTCGGCGAACCCTGCCGCTCCCGACAAGGATAGCGCGGATAAGATCCGTGCAAGAGAGGGGTGCGACCCCTCGACCTGGATCGAGATGCCGTTGCTGCATGATTTTGACGGGAGAGCGAGATCTCGAATCCTGGGCGCGTCGGCCAGGACACCGCAAAGCTTAGCTAGGGTTCCCACGACCCGGGCTACTGCTGCGGCTAGCCTGCTCCCCTGGACTTTGACTCAGATGTCAATGCGACAGGATCTTGGAACCAACACAACAATACCCAATAAACATGCTGACTGCTAGTGTTGGACCGCGGTCAACATCCGACCGGTTTGCCAGGTACCCACCCCGTGAGATACCATGCTTGCACTGGCCTTACGGCGGCTCGTTTACTTGTGTCAACGTTGATAGCGACCACAGGGAACATGGATGGAGACCGCATATTGGAAGTTGGTTTGGATCATCTGGGCCGTACAGATCTAGCAATCGGCAATTTTCTGACGCCATCACCCGCTGTCAACGGCAGAGTATAGCGCTCGAACAAAGCGGGCCGTGCAATCTACAGCAACCTGACCGTATGGGCGGTACGAGGGCTGCCGCTGACCGCCCATGAACTGACCACAGCTTTATCAAAATGTGAACCCTGCAAGTTAGATCCTCGTCGCAATTCCTTCTCCGGCCATACTAGGCTAGAATTATCTTGCTCTACTTTTGGCTTCTGTACGGATAAGCGCTTGGGGAACACCTCGATTTCCGGCTCAAGCCTCAGCTCGCACTTCAGTACCTGTTGGCCCATACTTCTGGACCATCTTCGGCTACATCTCGGTGGAGGGTTGCCATTTACTCTCACTCCAAGGTCTCGACACATCTATGAATGTTTCACATGTATGAATGACCATCGTATTTTCTTATAAGACGTAAGGCGGCGTGATTCCAGTACTCGGTGTCCCCCAACTTCAGCCAAGGATGCTTATTTGGAATTTGACTAGACATGATGGCAGGGGCTTTGTTTCTGGGGATCCCGCAAATTACATGCAACATTGCGTGTCAAGGACAAGTCTTCAACGTCTGTGGGGCCTCACGAGAAATCGAACCTTGTTCGGCCCTGGTGACTTGCCCGTGCCGCACAGCGGTATCTAACAGCGAGCCGATGAACAGGGTTTCTTGGCGGAGTCTTGTCACAGCGATACAGTGCAGCAAGTTATCCATGGAAAGTGGCATTGCTGGCCCGTCCTCACATGCGTGGGGTGTGATGGAACGCGGCGGAGCTGGCCCCCCACTTTGGTATTCCTGGCTGTCAGCCATGTCTCGTCCCCAGATTGTCTCAGGGTTCCCCCACCAAAACTTACGGGGCCGCTCCGGCCACGGGCATGGCTCGAGCTCACGGCACGAAACCGTAAACAATCTCTTCTCGCCCATACGAGCATGCCGTCTTAGGGTCAGGGAGTCGCATTGCCTGAGGCTATTGATGCCCAGACAATCGAATCTTGGAGGCATCTCCAGAACAGCACTACTCAAAGACGCTCAACCCTGACAGGGTCCGTGATGGGTCTTGCCTTCGTATCAAAGCTAGCCCCGTCGCTTCCCCGGGCTTTGCATGCATCAGCTTTACCAGGGCCTTATTGACGATTTCTAAATTTGGATGACCAATCTCCTACCAAGATGGACAAATACGGTCTAGAAATATCGCACAAGGTGTCCAAAATATCTACATACCGAGAGTCTTACGACCCAGCCACTAATGTTACTAGCCCCGAACCCAATCTTGACTCGCAGCTGTCAGCAGCAATATGATGTGAAGATCGCCTGATCATCACGAGCCTCGTAGCTTGCGCTCTGGCAACGCAGACACCGGAAGCAATCGGACAAAATCTATAGGAAGTAAAAGGAAATGACCACCTTAACGCCAAGACATAGAGAGGATATTGGAGTTAGTGCCAGGACACGGAGCCGGTAGAAAATAACCCAACCTATTATTGATTTACTCCACTTGTAGGCTCTTTGCTTATTGATAATTATTCCTTCAAAAAGAGCTTACTTCAGCTGCTTACAATGCCCTTTACAAGACTCTCAGCCGCGCGCAACTCTGCCCGCCGATAACGGGTAAAGTCTCCGCAGGTCAGCATACCCCCCTGACTCAGCTCTCAAACACCGAGAATGGCAGGGCTCAGAACAATAGTTGCCCTGTGGAAAATGGCACTGGTTTTTACCTTTCCTGGTGGGTATAGGGCTGGGTCTAGTTATTTTGAGACTCGAAGCAATCTATTATTACCGATACACTTGAAATTCCACACGACCTCCCAGGGCTTAAACAACATAGGAGCAAACTTTTGAGAATCCACAACCGAAACAAGAACATCAGGATATGAAAAATGAGAATGTCGTCACACCACATGCTCTTTTGGTAGCGCATTCCCCAGCTCGCTTGAGGCTGTCGCTGTTGCACTACGCTCGGAGGCAACCAAGCTGGGGAGCTCCACCCACGGCATTGACCCATACCAGCCACCATGCTCATCTGCCTCCAAGATCGAGCGCCCTGCCATAAAACGTGGCCAGCAGGGAACTGGTCAGTTGAGCACATGGCAATAATCCAGTCTGCATTCGCTTGTCCTCCGGGAACCATCCCATTCGCCCACCCAGCATAATTTACCGAATAACGCCGAGGGGGAACAACAACCACCTGGAGATAATCAAAAGACCCTGGATCGTACCTTTTCCCGGCAGATATGAGGGGCATGGCCTGCGCAACATAAGGCAAGCAAGCGCTGGCTTTACAAGGAAATAAGGTGGTTCAATTCGCGAAGACGGTGGACGGCGGCTGTGATTGGTGGGGTCGTCGGTCCCTGAAGCTCCCAATTCGACTTCTCCAGTCTCTCGGTAATTGAGATATTTGGATTCGACGTCTCATTTAGCCATTGCTGAAACTGCGGTCGGTCTTCGAGGGACCGATTGGAGGCTGTGTCATGATCCAGCGTGAACCCAGAGTCGTATGTGGCGTCATCATTTTCTTCGGAGTAAAGTTGAGATTGATACTCATGTCTCGTTTCAGGACCCGAGGAGAAGTTTGGTGGTTGAGTGTATGCTCGTACGTCGGTCTCGTTCGTTACGCTTCTGGTATTTTCGAATTTTGTCGAACTTGTAATTTTGTCCGGGGTAGGAGACGACATGTCGCTGGAGGGCAGCAAATCCCCAAGGTCGATATCATCAATGGACGTTGGGCCACAGTGTGGATTCGGTGGCTTGTTCTGAACTTCCGGGGTAGAAAAATCGGGAGTAGTTGGTAGACTAGGACTTTCCAATCTAGAAGAAATCAGTTAAGTTCTAAATTCTGTAAAAGCGATTGACAAACCGATTTGAGAAACTTTCAGGACTATTACTCGAATTGAGATGGCATTCGTCCATGATGAGCTACGGTGGTGTTGAAATCAGAAGAGCCGGTAGAGCGTCCGAGTATATTGGAAGACACGAAACGAAATAGTATACACTGAACTTGTTATTGGCTGTTTGGTGGTTGGCTGTTCTAAGTAAAAACTCCAAAATATTCTTGTTGCTAGTTCAAGTGCTTCATGAAAAGAGGGGACCGGGCTTATTTATGAGGGCTTAGAGGATACATCAAGAGCTCGCGTCAACTGGTCTTGCCCATGTTGAAAGCAGGGGCATGGACACCGAAAGGGGATGAGGCAGGCAGTTCGCATCACGGTTTACAAAACAATTCAAGGTAAATTGTCCTCATACGGCAATTATAACGAATTATGGTCCCGTATTACAAGGCTGGACTTTAGCCTTGCAGATTTTCCTTGGCCTGCAGCAAGGCAAGACGCTGCCGCCCGTCTAGGTCAGAAAGGCAACCAACATCCGTGAAGCGAACCAAAATGCGAACCACTGAGTCGACTGAGGGTGGGCCCCTTCCAGCTTCAAAGTGCAAAATGCCACGCGTGATAATAAAATTGCCGTCCCGTAACATAAAATCTTACTAAATTCTAGTCCGCAACATTGCGAACCATGTGCCTTGCCGCAGAATCTTCCAACAAACCCACCTCCACCTCATTTTCACCTCCGTTCTCTTTCATATTTCCAATCATCGAATAATTTGGGCCGAGATACGGGAATTTGAAGACGTATGTCAATTGCACCAAATGGTTCGCAACTTTGCGAACAGTCCAGCACAGCCAAGATCGAGTCATAGAGAATCCTCACAATTCTGAATAATGGCGAGTCTACGCGGCCGATTTTCAGCCTCGCAGACCCTTTACGCGTTTTTATGCAAGGCGCATATCACCGTCTGCCGCTGGGCGTTCAGTTTCCTTGGGGGTTTCAGCCTTGCTGCTTGGCAATCCTGGAGATGCTCGTTGACATGTCCAAAAATTAGTCGCCGAGAAGCATAATTCTTGTTCTTTGAGAAGAAGGCCCGGAAGGATCCCCTTCTACCCCGGAGATGTTTCGGCAGCCAAGCAACGTGTTGATGTGTTACGCTTTATGATGTGACGGGAAGTTGAAGCTTTCGATACAATAGGACGAGTTTACGGTAACTTCCTGAAGCTTGTTGCCAAGCCCAACATTACGAATCGGGGAGAAGTCTGCCTCAGCGTCCACTGCCGATCATGGCTGACTGTCCAGTAATCTGAGGGGAGAAGGTTGGTAATGGGAAGGCAAAAATAAACGTATGACAGGTTGTATATCAGCGCTTACCAGAAGTAGCAAAATTACAGTCGAATTGCCCGGTGTTCCATGAGGCAAGCATGCCACACGGCGTAGTGTCACACTTGCCGATGCACACGAGTCTGGCAGCAAAATATGACTTGGCTCCGACCAGCTCTTTGCGTATTGTTGGTGATGGATGTTAGTTGTTTCTCTGAAACGTTGCGCTGCAGAATCTTGGTTCCGCCGGAGCTCGGACTTAAAATATATCACGCATTAACCTTTATCCGTTATTATTTTCCCAGCCACCTGGCTTCACTGCTTGCCTTCACTCTATCCAGCATTGACACCAATGACTTTCAGGCCAACTCGTCCAGTCTCTTTGGTTATCTATGAGGAAGAACGACTCGAGGGAATGATGTGAAAGATTGCAAGTACTAGGATCCGCAAGAGGAACCTAGGCCAGTAGCTGGTCCTCTTTCCCCCTAGGCTAGGGACAGAACCAAATGCTCTAGTGGTGCTTTGGAACTGCGGTGCGATCATGATATTACCTCGCAGCTACAGTAGCCTGTATTCCTTCTTATTCATCCTTATCTAAGCATATAATTTCTCCGAATACCTAGCTTGAGGGCGGTTGTGTCAGTGCCATGCCTTTAATTCCATGAAAATAGTAGCTTTTGAGAAAATTGTCAGCTGAGTAGATTCCCTCTATGATCTCTGACATCCTTGCTTTGCAAGGCATTTCTCAAGGCCAGAGAGAATTCATACCCCTTGGATCACGTGTCAGTTGCAGTAGCACTGCAGATCAGAAGCAAACAAATTTTCATCTTACCCCGCGATTTACACCTTTTTGTCAAAAGCTTGTGCTTATGCTTGTGCTCTCAAAGTCAAGACCCCACCTTTGGAAGGCGGTGAATCTGAATGGCCTGGTATATTTTTCCGCTTCTCGCATTCGCTTTTCGCGGTATGCTGTGCCGAGCCACGTTTCTTTAGCCGTAATGTGTCAAATGCATGTACCCCGTTTTTTCAGAAATATTTAAGTACTCGCTACCTTCTCCGTCGGGGGCCATGCCCATTTGACTTGACTGAAAGTGCAAGTTTGCCTCTCACTGAACGGTAATCGTCACAATGACTACCGCACGATGTGTAGTGAAGGTACTTGCGCTGCTTGGTGCGGCTGGGCAAGTCATGTGTGTGCCATTAACATCGTTCAATGCAAGCATCCAGCCTGTAGTTGACCTTAGATATTCTCAGTACCAAGGAGTGGGACTCAGTTCCGGAGTCAATCAATTTCTGGGGATGCGTTTTGCTGCTCCACCAGTTGGTGATTTGAGGTTCAGAGCTCCTGTTGCGCCGTTGCAAACCTCTGGTATTCAAAACGCGACAAATGTATGCCCAAATCCTTTCCCAATAATGGATAGAAGAGTTGATTTTCTATAGTTTCAACCAATTTGTCTCGCTACTGGTGCCAAGCTTCCATCTTCGACCCAATCTGAAGATTGCCTTTTTATCAACGTTTGGACCCCAGCATCTGCCACAACTGAATCTAAACTACCTGTGTGGATTTACATCACAGGCGGGGGATATACACAGAACTCCAATGCAAACTACAACGGGTCAACAGTTGTTGCAAACTCGGGCAAAAACATTGTCATGGTCAATTTCAATTACAGAGTTGGTAAGTCAACTTCTCGGAGGATTTCTCTACTCCTTAATATTCCTAAAGAAGCAATACTGACTCCGAGATCTTGATCCTTAGGGCCCTATGGCTTTCTGGCAAGCGAGAAAGTGAGGAGCAACGGCGATCTCAATGCTGGATTACTGGATGAGAGAATGGCTTTTCACTGGGTACAAGATCATATTGAGCAGGTAAGACCATATCGTCGAATTTTTCCATGGCCCTGCTAAGCTCGTGTGATAGTTTGGTGGAGATCCCAATCACGTGGTCATTCATGGGGCTTCGGCAGGGGCTGGCTCAGTCGCCTTGCACCTAACAGCATAGTAATTGCATCACATCTTCCTCGAAACTAGTCAAGTGCTGACAATATCGCAGTGGTGGCCGCGACGACGGACTATTTGTAGGTGGAATTGGCGAATCCGTATTTTTCCCGGCCCAGCCTCAGGTTTCCGAACTGGAATGGCAATTTGAAAGATACGCCAATGACACTGGCTGTGCGGGATCTGCAGATGAGCTTGCATGCATTAGATCAAAAGACATTACAGTATTGCAAGCGGCAAACGTTGGCACTCCCTTTCCTGGACGAAATAATGCCCCGCTTTTCTATTGGACTCCAACTATCGATGGCGACTTCATCCAAGACTATCCCTATCGACTCATCGAGCAAGGCAAATTCGTCAAAGTCCCCATCATATTTGGAGGTATGTTATGACCCCAAGTAGCTTGAGGATTGAGCTAACCTGGCGATTTAAGATGATACCGATGAGGGAACAGCTTTTGCAGTGAATGCATCCTCACCAGCTGACACAGCGTCGTTCTTCCAGGATAACTATCCTCATCTCACAACCAATGATACGGATTTAATAAACGCCCAATATCCGTTGATGGCCCCTCTTCCGAAACATGCGGCCTATTTTCCATCGGCCGCGGCCGCGTATGGAGAAACAACATTCACTTGCGTTGGAAATTACATTTCCCAAACCTTTGCCACCATCAACGACCCGTACAAAGTTTGGAGTTACCGGTACAATGTTCTTCAGCCAAGCAACGTCGCCGCGGGTCTCGGAGTTCCTCACGTTTCCGAATCGCCAGCCGTCTTTGGGCTCGGAAATGTCAACGACGACGTTAACTCAAGTTACAAGACTTTGAACGCGGAGATCATTCCTGTCCTGATGAACTATTTTATTAGTTTCATCAGAGACTTGAGTCCTAACAGGTATAAGTACACAGATGCACCGCATTGGGAGAATTTTGGGGATGGGAAAGATGGTGGTAGGAGGCTGAAGTTGCAGACTAATGCCACGGCGATGGAGAACATACCTCAGGATCAAGTGCAGAGGTGTGAGTTCTGGAGGGGATTGGCTATCACCATGGAGCAGTGAGGAGGCAACCCGACGCCAAGTGCGCGAAAATAAGTCCATATTCTATTCAACTGAATGGAAAGTATCCTGAGTTACACTGCCGATGTTCAAATGTGTCCTTAACACCTGCCCCTAAGACCCTTGCACTTCTTTTGCTCTCCTAATTTCAAGGTCTTTCAAGTCTCTCCACTTCCCATTTTGACTTCTCAAGCCTCTCAGCCAGTGTGAGTCCATCATTTGATACCTCGTATACCCAGCGCTGGAGTTGTGATTCGTTTTCCTGCTGCTGATGTGTGCTTGCCGTGGCAAAACGAGCGGAAGATGATGCGAGAGGGCTTTGTAAGTAGACGTTAGTAACGAATACAGAGGATGATATGGGAGAAGTACATACCAATTACTCGTTCTTTTGCAAACCCCGTTGTGATTGTTGGTGCTTTGTTACTTGGCATTTTGCAGGCTGGGTGCCCAGTATGTGTGAGCCCAGTGGTTCAAGGCGCTTCAATGGGGAAACTACGGACGGAGTACGCAATAGTGTGGGCGTGGGTGTTGATATAGGGATATAGTAACGTGAGAGTAATCATGCGGTTGCATACTAAAGCATTTTCCTCTGCGGTGAGAGCGGGACTGTGAGTATTTAACACATTTCCATTCAAAATATCTCGCCCCGGGCGTAACACGATTATTCGAGACCACGCCTTCTGCATGCATACCCCAACGCCACGGATTGGGTTCTACCGAATGAGAGTAAAGCCTGGGTCGGGGTGAAATGAATCAACAGCTGCTTCTGAAGTGTTCGGCATTTTGAGCGACTCGTCGAGCTCTCTGATATCTCCGAGTCTCGGTTCTGTAGTCCCACGTACACCACTTGGGGAAAAGAACAGCCAACAATGACCAATGGCATCGACAGATGGAAAACATCGCGAAGTGCGTTGGGAAGGATCAATTCTCTCTGATAAGCCAGCTAGACAGAACGGCCCCTACGATCACGGGCAGAAATACCCCGGCAATTATGCGCAGGCAATTTTACATAGGTCTATAAGGAGATAGGAGGTTCGGTAACGGTTCCTGGCCTATCCTTCGCTAGAACCCCACCCCCTCCACATCAGGCTGCATGATCTTTGCTGCAGCCATTGCTTTGTACACTGTACAGTGAAGCCACGATTCTCCACCTTGTGGCTCTTCAACGCTAGCACTTGTATATTCGATACATGCTTCACATTGGGCATCAGTTGACGGATACGCAAGTTCTTCTCTGGCCAGCAATTCAGGATCCAATACCACATTTGAAAGTTCTACTTATGTGGAATTGTGCCGCGAGATACAGCCGAAAACGAGACGTAGAGTTGGTTCTGTAGAATATTATCCGGACTATTTTGCTATGTCCTTCGAAATTCGAAAGTCTTCATTTGCGTCATCGGCAAGGCAGAATTTCAATGTTTCGCTGGGCGGGTACATCGCTGACTTGCCTTCGAAGACCCAGCCCGAGACATGGCTCAATCCCAGCACGAGCAAAACACTTGCCCGTTTTATCTCTCGGTGACACAGCAGCCACTGCCAGCCAGCGCCGGCCATTCTAGGTTTGCACCATTGCCGAAAAAATCTCATGTCATGCGCCTGCGGCCGAGCCTCACCGCGGGTCGCAATGAATTTGCAAACCACCGAAGTAACGCATACATTTTCGCACGTTCTAAGCAGGGCATCGAGGTTGGAGCACAGCTTCTTTGCCACCGCCTTTTGTCAGCTGGTAGCGCATGCAGAATTAGATGTTCTCAGCATTTGACACTCTTGTTGCGTGTATAACTTTTGTGTTTCGTGGGTCGGAAGGGATTCAGATGGTTCAATTCCCGCCTGCATAAATTGATGCTCAAGTTGCTTTGACGATTACCGTTTCATTTGCGTACATGCACGATTCTGTGTCGATGATGCCCAATGACTATTGAATTTCCAATGTCGACGGAAGCACAGACTATCAGCTTCAAAAATGCTCTATCACTCATGGAGCACCGGATCTGGGAGAAAATTGTTCACATTGGCGGCCCGAGGAAGAGCGAGCAAGGCAACCAGATGATGCTCAGCACAGAGAAAGGCGAAAAGTGTTTTCAGAACTTGCTTCCCCCTGTGTCAGGATCCCCGCGCTGACACCAGCGTTACACATGAAAATTGTCTTAAACAGCCAGCACGAGAAAGTTGAAAATTGTTAGCTGTAAGGCTGCAACATCCGTCTGTACTTCTAATAGGTGGACTTGACGTCGCACTTAAGGGGCCCTTTACCCTTAGATAGTGAAAGCGGTATATCCCGAGAAAGCGGGGTATCTATTTTTTAGTTTGTACTACTATTAAAATCATAATAACTACTTTTATTTGGGCTAGCAAAAATTATAAAATATCTTAGAAAATAAAGTTATATTAACTTTTAATTAAATTAAATAAAATTTTTATTGTTATTTTTAAAAAAA
>QGMK01000143.1:0-39728 GCA_007825345.1 Lachnellula suecica | reverse complement strand
GAGGAGGAGGAGCCGAGGAAGAGGAAGGGGAAGGGGAGGAGGAAGAAGGGGGATGAATAAGGACGTTAGATGGGCGGTTTGGGTTGGGGTCTGGAGTGCTAGGTATAGCATGGTTGGTGGGTGGCTGGATTTTGCTGGTTTAGGCGGGGCGTTGGGGTGTCGTAGCATATACTCGTACATGGCGTGCGAATTGACCTGTGTTTGAGTTTTCCGTAAATCCCGTCCTTGCTTTGCTTCGTCGTTCCTTTCTATCGTCTCTAGCGGTCGAGTCACGACCCATCTGCTTCTCCTTCACCTTCCTGACTATATAAATATCGCACATCACCATCCAAACCTGCCAGCACACGAGAACAGATTTACCCCAATTTTCACAGAGAACTCTCGTTTAGATCTTGTATGCGTTTTCAAACCCTCCTGTGTCGTACTCTCATCCCCCAATATCATTCTCCCAATCTCGGTCCCCACGTCCCACCGTCACTAACTTGCTGTCGAACATTCTCTGTTGTCAAACTCCCACACATTCATTCATTCATTCATGCGCTCGTTCATTCGTTCGTTCATTTATTCAAGGAAAGCCTAGTCATCTGCCGGGAAACTTGTCTCATCTTGCAAGAATACTTTCCCCAGACATTCGTTAGCTTCGGCGTGGCTTGAGTTTGCGTCTCTGCTTGTGATTTCAGCATAGTGTTTCCATGCACAACCACAACATCCCATTTATAGACTCTTCCTTCCTTCTTCCACTTTCCATATCACCCCTTCTTCTGCCTTCAACCTTTCTGGCGTGACTCCTGAGCTTTGTTTTTGAGTTGGCGCCGGGTATATCAACCCTGCACCTCACCTTCGAGATCCTCATCACAAAGAACCGGCAACTATACTACTATTATGCTGTGCCGGTTTGTATGCTGATACCCCTCGTCTTGCCGTCTTGTTCTCACTTCTCGCTCCAGTGGTCGTTGGCTTGGGAGCCTGGAAAAGGGTTGGGTTTGAGGGAGACGGAGTGGTGGGGTTGCTGTCAGTAAAACACTTGCTGTCGATGGTTGATGTAAGTGCATGATTCACTGCTGTTGTTCCAACCACTGAGACGAAATTAAAAAGTGTCTTTTTGTTGGAAGTGTACTTGGTTTGCACCATATCATTGTCGCAGCACTTCTCGCATCAAAAAATGTCTCGCCCTAGTATCACGCCGTTGATTCAAGAGGAGTCGCACAACTCGGTGTATAAATGGAGGTATCACGTGCCTTCATAGTCGATCAAATAGATGTAGCTTGGGTAGAGAAAGAGCTATCTCTTGCAGCAAGCTCTTGTCGCAGCTTCCGAGCTGGATTTTGAAGCCTTGGGCGGGTATATAATACCAAACAGAACCCAAAATGTACAATAAAATGAAGGGTCTTCGGACGGCTGCAAATGCTATTGTCTGGCTAACGTCAGAGTTCAATCAATACCTCCGCGACAAAAGCCTTGTTGTTCCTGCCGTCTCCTCCGTTTCCGTCTACCTTCGGCTGACTATGTAGGTTTGGTGGTAAACAGTTGCTGTCAACAATTTCATTCGTTCGTTCATTCGTTCATGCGATGAAGCTCAGGAAATTCTCATCCAATAACCCACTTAACATACCCACTTAAGCACATGTAAATTCCACCCGACTTGAAAGTGCCCACTGGCAGCGAGTACTAATCTAGAACCGGTCGTGTCCTCTGGCTTCCCGCCGGTAATGTCAGAATGAAGGAGTAGTATACAGAAGGGACTTGCTTGTTTCATTGTCAGTACTAAGTGGGGGTTTATAGCCTCTTCTTCCCGGTGTCAGGCTGAGAAAAGGAATGGGTGAATGGCTGAAGCTGTGCTTGTTTGAGAAATTGTATGAGGGGGTGTATTTAAACACCCCGTAATGGAATTTGTCGAGATCGAAAAACTTCAGAGACTGGCGATTTAAGCACATGTCTTCTGGCAAGGTAAGTTCTTCCGGAAAATGACAGTAGCCCCGATATAATACGTCCTTCGTTCGTTCCACGCCTTCCAGCTTCGTTTTCCCGCTGCTTTTGTGAGCTTGGTGGTTGCTGTCAATAACAAACTCACTGTCAAAGTCCCGTTACTTCATGTTTAGCCACAAATGAAGAGCCTTGATTCGCTTCCTGATCGGCTTACCGCCTTCTCGTAAAGAGCGAAATTAACGAGTCTTTCGGCGGAAAGACTTCCCACGCTTCCTAAGATCGCGTTCGAAATTTGGCTTGCACAATTTAGAGAATTCTTTCTTGTTCAAGTCTTGATATTTATAAATTCTGCAAAGTCTTGTAAACGAAAGATTGGGAGGTGCGTTCTCTTCGAAATGAATTGGGCAGTGCGGGGGTGTCTTTAATCCCGCGCAATCCCAGATGTACACGGTACGCCCTTCTAAGACAATTGATACCATGAAAGATACCTTTCAAGCGTGGCAAATAGCCAGGTCTGAGGGGTAGCAGAGAATAGTGAGACAGACCTCCGCATTTGCTCTCCTAGTCTCAACTGGACCGGCCCTCTTCTCACCGCCGGGCGTTCCCGGTAAGTTGGTAGTTGCTGTCAAATTTACCTTAGCTGTCATTCCTTCCACCCCTTAATCAAATCAAGATCCTTCATATCCGCTCCCACTTCCATTTTAATCTCCTTCAAACATTTCCGTGGTCAGCAAGCTTGAGCGTGGAAGCTACCCGCCACTTCCCACATATGGAGGTGACGCTGCATCTTAACCATTGATACTTTCTTGCTTACCAACAACCTCGGTATTTATAAACTCTTTTCCATGGTGCAAGGCTGATTTCAAGGCAGTCCTAAACTGCGATCCTTGCTGGTTTTGGGGTGTGTTTAAAACTGCTCTGTTGTTGGATTGGAGCTCTTCAGCGCGTTAAGGCATTGGTTCTACTGGGGTTATGCGGCGGGAACTTCTATTTGTATTTAAAGTTATCTTTGTATATATGAATGCATTCTGTAGGTGATGTTTTGATGCACCGTCCGACTAGAAGGGCGTTGGGGATCCGGCTGCGAGGTTGCTGTCAGAGGATGTTAGCTGTCAAATGTATGTCGTTCATTCGTTCCTTTTAAACCCCGATTTGAGACCATTCACCTCTTTGAGATTTCATCTCACTACCTTTCTACCCCGACGGCATCTATAGTCATCTTTCATGGCTCAGCGTCAACAATGCCATCGACAGCGGCCGTTGGCGAATCCTGTTGTGTTTCTGTTTCCGGATACACCATCCCGGGACTTTATGCCGTTTCCTGGTGGGATGTAGCAAAGGATCTCGCAGTTTCTAAGACTGAAATGACGCAAGGAGTGAGATATATTCAAGCTTCATTTCTCGAACTATGCTTCTTTCAACAACTTGGATGGTCCATTCCCAGCCGTCGCACGAGTCAATCTTAACCTCCCGTCCACTCAGCTGCCAGAGAACTTATACATCCTTGGAACCCATAGCATTTCTTTAGCCCTTTCTCCGCTGACAACAAGATGTTTTAGATTTACTCTGCTGTCAAACTACTCCCTGCTGTCAATGCTCTTCGTCTGGAATTGTAAGTACACGAAGGTATTTCATATATCAAGAGCAAACTCACCACCAGGACTATGAAATGAATGATCAGCGACGGGATGGGGAGTTCACATCCCAACACATGACACGCCGATGTCGATCATTCCATTCTATACTAGAGCTTTTTATCACCACTATAGCGTTGGCATTTATACCTGCTTTTACCTTGCTCGTGTGAGGAAGTTAGGACGTGCGAGTTCGGAAATTGGTTGGATATGGCGGTCCTCGAGTCTTGCAAGCGCTGAGGTATAGTTACACCCTGCTTTCCACTCGAATTAACCTTTTCAAAACACACGAACTTCAGCTGCCCAGTGTGCACTGTTGGCTGTACACTGTCTTTTCTGAGACATGTTTTCCTGTTCTAGTAATCCAATATTTCGAATAAGGGCAACGTGTTCCTAGCACTGCAGCACTTCCCGTCACTGTGATGTCTGCTGTCAAGTTGAACTTGCTGTCAGGGTGACTCTAATGTTCACGTCTTTTTGAGACGTGACAAACTCACAGTAGCTTTACGGAATTCTCTCGTTTCTCTAAGCAGTAATCTTAGGGAGTTTTAAAGGTCGAACTCGCCACTTATTCCCAACCATATTCCGCCTCCTGAGTTTTTGAAGTTTTGTTGTGCTTTTGAATCAAAACTCTTCCGGCGTTATATCTGTGATTCCCACTCTACCTCTCGGCGACAGGACTTGGCTTGAGAATAATGCCTTACGGCGAGCTAGAGTTTATTTAAAACTCCTGTACCTCGCAGCAATCAAGTATACTTCAGTTCAAAAGAAGCACGAGCAATAACCAAAATGGGGGATGGCGCTAATGGTACCTTCCTCCATCAAGGAGCCAGTGGTTGGGACTTGAGACTTCTTTTGTTGAATCTGACTTTCTTTCCAAGTTCGTCGATTTTCTGGGCTTGTCATCTGTTGTCAGAAATCTAGCTGCTGTCAAGTGCTATCATCCCACCTCAAGGCTCAGCTTGTACGAACGTATGACCTTTTTTATATGATCACACACCAAATCTCCGTGAGCTCTGTGCTGAAAGATCGTCCCTGTCGGCACACATATGATTTTCGCAATAATATAAGGCTGTTGCCTGGAATGTGTTTTCATTTGAGAAGTGGAATATATAGTTGTCTTCTACTTTATTTGTGGTGGAGAGATAGATAGCCATAATTCTAGGGCTAGCTGGGTATCTAGAGTACACGCCTGACAACGGAGGTGGAATTAGTATCTATAAAGCGTCGCTGGGAAATAGGTTAGGCATCACAAGTGACGGCTACAAGAGGTTAGGTCAACTCAGGTTTGATGACAAGTGTCTGTTTGAGCGAAGACATATTTGACCTGTTTGGACTGAGTTAGATAAGAGATCAGATAATCCATTAGGGCAGTGAAGCTTTGTAAATTGGACTTTTGCGTGACGGGAAGCTACCATGCCAAACTGGCAAATCAAGTCATCCCAGTATTAAGAGCCCAATTTCCCTTCGTACTAATTCCCTAAGCACAACCCCTCATCAGATCTCCCAACCACGAAACAGTGACCAAATATTCTCTCTTCTCCAACCTAGCAATTGCTTTCTTAGCCACTATATCCGAACTCTGAACTGGATCCGATTCTTTTAAGATGTGTGTGATTTCTGGCTTTGTTTTTTTTTCTATCTCTAATCCAGGACTCGAATTATACCTGGGAAAACAGTATGCACTTTCACATCGTCCCTATACAGCAAACATTCCTGCACCAAACTATCACTTAGCCTCTTGATGGCCGCCTTGCTTGGAGCATACGGCGCATACCCAATTACAGGATAAAATGTAACGACCGAGCTCGTGAATATCAAATGTTTCTCTCCCTTCTCTATTCCCTTCCCTAGCCATTCGGAAAGAATAGCTTGTGACATATCAACGCAAGACCAATAATTGACATCCATCTGCTTTCGCAGTACAGACCGAGGAGTATCGATAATGAAACCTGGACTCGAGGATCCGGCTATACACTATACGATGGAGGGAGCGGCGCCATTATTCTATGCTATAGCTTTTGCGAGGACGCGGGAAGCACTATCTTCTTTTGAGACGTCAGCGGAGATATATTGGAATCGTTGAGTGGAGGAGGATGCTGCTGCCTTTGATTGTTCAGTCAGTTGTGGGACATCGAGTTTAGAATTGGAGGGAGGGAAGGGAAGGGAAGGGAAGGGAAGGGAAGGGAAGGGAAGGGAAGGGAAGGGAAGGGAAGGGAAGGGAATAGACCTTTATTTCTGCCAATGCAGCTTCGAGTTTGCCGACGTTGCGGGCGAATATAATTATATTTGCTCCTTTCTGAGAGAGTTGAATTGCGACACTCTTTCCCATTCCCTTGAAGGCGCCAGTGAGGAGAACTGTCTGTGAGGGAGGAGCTGTCAGACGAGGCTGAGGGAGACGAATTGCATTGTCCTACCTTTCCTTTGACATCAAAAAAATGACATCGAATTTCTTTCCGCCGAAGAGACCCATTATTGTTGCTATGAGGAGGAGACTGAGTATAAGAATGGCGATTGTCCAGGGTGATGGCAATTTCGAGGCCGTCAAGCGATAACGATAAGGATACCCGTGCAAGCTTCAGTGAAGCTTCAGGGGTTCTCAGTCTTTCTCTTCTGCGCGTGTTCTCAAATATTCACAGCCCAGTGGCAAAGAACTGCTCAAGAATCGACCTCGAAACCCATTGCTCAAATTTAATTTGTGGTTGTTGTCTCAAGCAAGCACGACCTTCGAGACGATTAAGTTCACGATTCGATGAGTTCGGAAGAGCTTTCAAACTGCGGCAAATGATGGTAGCTTTTCATGCATTTCATAATGGACTTTCAGTCAGTACTGCCAATACTAAACTCTAACGATTACCTCTTTATCATATACCTTGTCCAGACTTCTACTCCAACTTGGTGGAGCTATTCAGAAATGTTCGATATCTGCTATTTTGAGCGAAATTTGCGACGCTGCGCCTGAATTCAGGTGCCTGAATTTCTAGCGGTCCAGACACTAAATTGCCTCCAAGGTCGCTGAATTAGAGCCACATAAGGCCTGAACTGCGCCTGATCCAAGACGAGTTACAGAAGCCAGAACCTACAGGAGGTAGGTAATATCATCAAAAATGGATGACATTTGCAGCTATTGTTGTTTGAACATGTTATTCCGACTTCAGTTTCATAATTCCCCTCACAGCAGGGACTTACATTTGAGCGGAGCCTAGAGGCATTTGCTTCCGCCATTTTGCTTCCGCGGGCCAAATCTACTTCCTCAAATATTTTCTTCCGCAGACATGCTTACACAACTGCTACCTCTATCTTGCTTCCGCACATTTGCTTCCATGCTCTTGAATTTGTAATGGCATTGTGTTAGGCAATTTTAATTCCTGATTTCAACATAAAAGGCTACAGACCTCTGATGTTCTTTCCCTACCTCTTCATTGTTCACCTCTCTTCACTTCCTGCCTTCATATAATTTACTTTCTTATCCTTCAAGCCCAAGGTGATCTCAGCTTTCATAATGACCTTCTTACCTCGTGCCAACGACGCTCTCAAAGTAAACCCGCCCACCAGCGTTGATATTGCCCTCTCTGATCACGGTTCTGACTGGCTCTGGGCTGTCACTGCTATCTATATCATCTCTTTCGTAAGCTGCTCCTTGGATGCTCATCGGTCCCAAGTTTTCAGTTGGCATGTGCTAATGTCAACTCTTTCACAGTTCATCTGCTTGGTCCCTTCATTCACTGCCCCTGAAAACAAACGAGTCTTCAACTACATCCTCGTCATGGCATCACTCACTGGTGCAATAACCTACTTTGCCCAAGCATCCGACCTAGGCTGGGACGCCGTCGAGCAAACCAACCATCTCACCCGACAAATCTCCTACGCTCGATACATAAACTGGACAGTTTCCTTCCCAGCCATTACCCTATCACTAGGTCTGCTCTCAGGTCTTTCATGGACCACCATCGTCGTCAATCTATTCATTTCCTGGTTTTGGATCCTGAGCTACCTCACCGCTGCCTATACTACCACGAGCTACAAATGGGGCTTCTTCGCTTTCGGTACCTTCGCATACGTTATTCTGGCAATGAGTACTCTCAACGAAGGCCGCGAGTCGGCGGAACTCCTTGGCATCAAGCGCGACTACATGATCCTATCCGCCTGGGTCAACCTGCTATGGCTTTGTTACCCAATCGCATTCGGACTCAGTGATGGTGGGCATGTTATTGGTGTTACGGGTGGCTTTGTTTTTTTTGGTATTCTGGACGTCCTTATGCTGCCTGTGATGAGTGTTATGTTCTTGGTCCTTTCGCGTAGTTGGGACTTTGGAAAGCTGCAACTGGATTTCAGTGATTATCGTGGCACTCGACATAGTGGACATTCAAGAGACAAGGGCAGTCATACTGCTATTGTTGATGACGTAGAGTTGCCTGACCGCTCTTGAAGTTGGGAGAGTGAAGACTTGGTCTTGTTTTCTTGATTTAGCTTTCAATTTTCATATTCATCAGGGATTCTGTCCCAGAGTGTTGGAAAAGAGCTTGGTGTGGGGTATGCAACCTCGCTGGGGGCCGAGGTGGATGGCAGCGTTCGGATAACGTTGTTTGTATAGTCTAGTAGCCCAAAGAAAAAATTCTAGAAGTCTCCATTCCATCTCTTAATCATGGACTTCCTCATCCCCATGGTATTATCCCTAGATATTCGAATTCCAGATCTAATATCAATGCAAGATCCGTCGATACTTTTGGCGGCGACCTTAAACACCTCAGCTGGGAGCGCCACGAAGCAGAATTGACTGAATCGGGGAAGTGTCGAAATTGGATGCGTTGGCGATATCTCTAGTAGGGATGTTTATTGGAGATGTTGAAAAGCCATGGGCAGACCGCACGGCATCCTTACAACATACGAAAGAGGGTCGGTGGGATGCGATTGGACGGGTTGCCGAGCTGTAGAAGTACATTGTAAAGCACTGCGGCAAAGCACACGTGCCCAGAAAAGGAAGTGCCGGCTATCAGTGGCAGTAGACAATCGACTATGGCAATTATGGCCGCACCAATAATCGTGCGCTGACCTGGTCCTGGCTGTCTGTGGACTTCTCACAGCTTACGACCTAAACCAATCAAGATTCTTGATGGTTGGATCTCTGACATTTGAGAGTGTAGAGTACTTCTCCGTGCCATCGAAGGACCAGGACATCGTTCTAGATCGTGTCTAAGATCATTTGCAAAGGTCAGGCTGTTGCAGGGAATGGATGCTCTGTATTGCTTAGTCATCTATGTCCTGACCACCTCAAAATCAACTACACCAGTACCAAGAATCTTTGTAATATCCCCATCGAACCTATACGCCAACCCATACACCTGCTCATACTGCCCACTCTCCTCTAAGCCAACTACTCCATCACTCCTCAAATTCATCATCTCCAACTGTTTCGAAGCATTACTCGCCAACATAACGAAAGCCTGAATATCTGAAACCTGTCGAGCAAACATGGCCATCGCAAGTAAAGCCTGCACAGACAACAGACAAGGATCCTGCAAGATTAACTCAGGAAGTACTCTGGTGGCATTATCATAATATCCCCTCACGATGTCCGAGAATGCACTTTCTGATCCCAAAGCAATTTTGAATCGAGCTGCAAGTGCAATAACTGCATTTACGAGCGCCCATCTAGCGGGATTGTCTCCTGGAGCAAGCGGATCAGAGGAGTTCTGGGCCTCGAGATGTCCTAGGATGGTTGGGATATCGAGTAATTGATGCTCTGCCATGATTTCGGTAAAGGAGTTTTGGATTAGACGTCGAGAGATTTGGAGAGGCATGAGAGGTGTGAAACCTCGGGTTGGAAGGCTTTCTGAGATAGTTTTCCTGTATGTCTTGAGGTTGTCGGAGAAAGTGCCTTGGAGGAGGAAGTCTGGAAATAATGGGAGGCGGTTTTGGAGGCTGATTTGTGTATTGGTTGAGTCGGTGTTCGTACTTGAAGGCAGTGTAGTTTTGTTTTCTATGTTTCTATCCTCCAAGCTTGGATTTCTTGGATTTAGAGTTGATGAGTGTCCCAGAATGGCGGGGTCATCTCCTGATAGTTCCTGCAATGCTTGGACTTCACTTTTCCTGGTAGATTGTCACTATTGGGCTCGACGCGTCGAACAAACCCGAGTCTCACTTCTTCCCTGGTCCTCGAGTTCTCCTGACCGCCTCGTAAATACACTCTGCATTGCGCGCAGCGCAGTAGGAGCACCGTGGCGTGCCGCCATCGCATTTTCTCTTGCGGGTTTTGCAAGATATACAAGCCTGTTATAACTTAGTAACCGAGTTCGCTGACTTGAGGACGAAACCCCCACTTTAAAGACCCTGGTAGACTCAGACATTGCTTCCACTCTTGGGTACACTTCAACCATCCGCAATTCTATAGGAACGAACCGAAAGTCCAATTTTCTCAGAAAACGTTGTCATTGCTTTTCGTGCTTTGCAACTGAATATGTCAGAGGCGGAAGCAAAATTGCGGAAGCAAATTTGGTTACTAATGGGGACCCCTGAAAGGTGAGCTAGGCTGAATATGGAAACTCGTTTGGGAAAGCAAACACGGTGGGGGTGGGGGTGGGGGTGGGGTAAACAGCCCAAATGTCAAAGAGATGGCTTGGGAAGAGTGATTCTTCTGGAAGAGAGTTCTACTGCGCTGAGTGACATCTCTGACTCCAAGATACAATTCAGAACCCGAACATGATCCACAATCACTGTTCAAAACATTACCCATTACTCTACTCCCCACTTCGGTATGTTTAAAGATTTGATCCTCACTCCAAAGTGATTGATCCAGCTATGGATCTGAGAATAGGACTCGAAGAGATAATCTACTAAATCATGATTAAACTCTCAAACCTATATAAACACCGTCCAGTTCTCTTCTCGCCCTCCTTTCTTTCCCTATCAATTCATCGCGTTCCAAACCACAACTCACAACCTCATCCCATCTGCATCTTCGACGTCAAAACCACACAGACACTAAATCCAGAAACAAATTCAGCTCACAAAGCAATATGTCTAACTCAATCAGAGAATAGAACACATGGGAACTGCGGGGGTGGCCAAGGGGCAAGCTCGATCCCATGTTAAAGATGAAATTATGAAACTAAGGCTAACAAATCCTCAGTGCACAAGCTTACCAAGGGACTGCAATCAAAGAAGCTGTCACGCTTGGGGCCATTTCAGATGTGAGAATTACTGTAAGAGGTATTAGGCGGATCATTATTGAACCAGCGAAAGGGAAAATTAATCCTGGGTCTAGCGGTATTCCATCGAATTAAAGTATCCTATAGGTAAAATTTGGAGCCTCCATAAGCAGGCCACCTGTTTAGCGGAACTGAATCGACGCTGTGCTTGCAATTGAAGAAGCCCCTGGATTTTGAAGTATAGCGGGCTTGACGATATAACCGTTGGGTTCGAAAATAATTTTTTCTCCCAATGAGTTTGGTACTACTGTCAAAGAACACTTCGCGATTAGGTTTCCTATTGTCCGGTATGTTGCTATTGGCCAGCTTATAAAAGCTTCGACTTCCCGCTTGAGAAAAATCATACAAAACAACTCATTGCTGCTCAACTTATCACCAGAACAGGGACCTCAACGCAAGCCGACAAGCAAACCACTTATTCGAGCTGCGTTAACTCGTTTTATAACTATGACTCTAATTTTTCTATGAACAAATGACATTGCTGAGCTGTCAAAGTCTCAGCTGCTGTCAACTACTATTCACGTTCACAGGGAAGATAAGATTGGAGAAAGTTAAGCGAATGACAAGTGAACAGCAATTACTCTTTTTACAAAAGCTCCGAGCCATGTGATATTGTCCTCCCTAAACTTCAGGCTACATGAGTCGCTTGCATGTAAAGATTTCTCTGCGAAACCGAAGGCCATTGCCACCTTTGCTGCGCCCATGCATGGTAGTTAACAGCGAGAGAAAGCTATCACTAATATGCGTATTTACTCGTCCGGAAAGAACGTTAGTCCTCGTAGCTGACTGCTCATATCGCCAAGCGTAAGATTTCCCGGCCTTGACAATGGCGGTTGCACTGCAGAAATTCCATCTCCTGGATAGATGCGGGGGGTTGCTAGTGATTCACGAATCGCAGAATGCGGGATCTGCGAGTAAGGATTGTTGATGTCTTTTGGAATGGATGATGGAAAACCGCCATGCTCAGCATTGTTGTGCAAGCTCCGCTCTGCAATTTGCGTTGCTGGAGGTGGATAATCCTTGACGCTTGCCAATGCCTTGCTGTCCATCTCCTCCCGCAGCGTCTTGACTTGCTCTTTCATAACTCTCCACAGTTCGTATTTTTCAAGGTCTTGGTCACCACCACCTGCAAGACGTGCAGACTCCTTGCCCTCGTCCTCATCATCGTGACGATGCGCAATATCTAGCAACGAAGCCACAAACGCCTCTTGCATATAGGCAAAACTAAACTCGTGGGTAATACCAGCAATCGGTTCGACCAAGATATCCGGAAACTTGACTTCGGGCTTCGACTTCAGCTTTTGACGCCAGAACCGCACATACTGAATCCGCTCCGCTTTACTAGGCAAAGGGAAGAGGTACTTTCTGTCGAAACGGCTTGGACGCTTGGAAAGACCGGGGTCGAGTTCATCGATGTGGTTTGTGCTAGCAACCATCAAAATGCCATCGTTATTCTCGAGCCCATCAACCTCGTTGAAGAAATAACTTCGTGTCTGGGCGGTGACTATGGTATCGATGTCTTCGAGTACCAGTAGACACGGGGTCATCTGGCGTGCCAGGGTAAAGATATATCTGATATCAAATGTCCTGGGGGCTGACTTGACATATAGAGTGGGGATAGAGTCTTTGCGGTCTGCAAGTGTGTGCATGAGGGCTTTGATACTGATAGTCTTCCCGTTACCCGCAGGGCCGTAAAAGATCAAACCCCTCTTCCATGGAACGCCCAAATCCTCATACACGTCTTTGCTATCAAAGAAGCGGCCGCTGACACTCTGCAGATCTTTTTTCATGCCCGGGTCAAGTATGACTTTGTCCCACTCGGCCCTGAATTTTGTTAGCGTTTTAATTCATTATTCCTGGCCCCACTAAGGAGACTTACTTCTGCACTTGGTCATAAAGCGCCGTGTCCAGACGCCATCCCATGTCATAAACATAGATACCCTTGATCTCCCGGTGTGACCAAAGACCAACCTGGGCCAGAAGAGTATCTGTAATTGCAGAATGAGAGAATGGACCCTCCCCAGGACCACGCTCCTTCAGCACATACTGCGCACTCCAAATACCTATGGAGACAAAATACAGGATGAAACTTTTGTTTTCCCAGTGGTATTTGTATTTCGCAAACATCCGGGCTTCACCAAGCTGGCCTGTTGCTCCTCGACGAGCGGGCTGCTGCCAGGCTCGGATTCGGAAGATTGAGTCCGTATCAATATCCAAGGTCGCTGTAGCATTTCCCGCAAAAGCGAAGTTGAGGAGGTTGAGACTCCAGGGATCGGCATATGTGACGGTATATTCTTGATACTTGGCTCGGAGTTCTTCAAGGAGCTGTAAGACAGGCTGCGCGAGTTTGGCAGAGTTCAATTCGCCGTACTTAGGGAACAGCTCACGTCCATTCTTTTCAACATCACTACCCGGGTCGATCGTGCGATCGATATAAGTGAAGGCATCCTGATCTGTTTCGGCGATTGAAGCCATGGCGAGAGAATAAGTCAGTTATGGTTTGGCTCTGAATGTGGAAAGTAGATCGAACTAGAAATATTGAACATCAAGTTGAAATAAAATGGTGGGAGATTGAGGCTATGCGCCTTCGCCCCTTCCTTCCAACATAGGAAGGAGTAGGCAACAGCTTGGTATGACGTAATTGACGCTCGTATACTTAAATCATACAGCGAATATTTACGTGAACCTCCCGACTATTAATTCTGAAGCATAATTTTGAAATCAAGCAAAAAATTAAACTCGAAGGGCTGGGAGCCCTCCAGAAGCGGAAATCCCTTTGGAATCTTTCAGTACTAGTCCACAAGTGTAGCTGTGGATGATAAGAATATGTAGCGCAAGTTACCCAATTGAAAACTGTGCCCAACGAAAACAGTTCTGTTCCCATACTTTTCAAGCATTGATTGCTACTCCTTGTGTTATTTTTAAAAGAACTCAGAATCTGACTTTCCAATAACTAAAAATCAGTTGCGGAATACCGCCGTACCAATCCGGGTGCAGAGGAAGAAATAAACTAAGTCAACGGGCAATAACAAAGGGACTACACAAAGCCAAGGTACACCTAAAGTTATAGATAATTAATCTTGCAGATCAGATGCTCTGATATGAAAAGTTTGGGTTTTTTTTTCCTACTTTGATTTTCTGATGGTTTCGGCGATTAAACGTCGTCGGACATAATTCCCAATGCGGCGGAGCACGACACATTAGTCATGCATTGCGCTTGTAGGTACCCCTCCACTTTACGGAATTGACGACCGTGATACAAGACACTTTCCAACATCTTTTATATTTGAATTATGACGACGAACAACGAGGATCCCGAGAGTCAGAACATTCCGAATGAGCATGATGAGCAGACACCACTTCTCGGTGATGACCAACCCGATCATCAACCCGATGAAGACGTTCCCGAGTCGAAGCCAAGGAAAGCCAGCTGGTACATCTGGAGACTGTTCTGGGTTATCTTTGTCGCCTTGATACTGGGAGTATTCATCAAGGGCTGGATAGACTCTGGTGGAGATGTAGACGTGAGTTGCTCTTCTTTGGAGGTATTTCCCGGCTGACGTTGGGTTCTCAGTTCAATCTGAAAGCTGCACTCATGCGGGCACTCGGAGGAGGACTAAGCGGTGCGGCAGCTATGGTACTGCAAGTTTTACTCTTAATGGTATATTTCATGGACCCCGGCCCTTTGAGTTTCTTTATTTAACATGGCTAGCCACTCCGGACGATAATGAACTACCAATACCGTTTCGGGACTTCCTTTAAAACGGCAACCAAAACCCTTTACCAACATGGAGGACTTGGGCGATACTATCAAGGCATGGGAGCTGCTCTTTTTCAAGGTCAGCTTTTTTCTTCAATCTCATTTTGCCACATTTTTAACAGTCTAGGCCCGATCTCCAGATTTGGTGACACAGCAGCCAACGCCGGCATCCTCGCCCTTCTTCAATCAAATTCGTATTTGAAGAGACTACCCACTCCCATCCAGACCATATTTGCCTCTTTATGGTATGATTTGAACGCTTTTTCGCCACGCTGGTCTATTCTGACTTTCTAGTGCCGCGGCGTTCCGAATGATACTAACTCCTATCGACACTCTCAAAACAACACTGCAAGTCCAGGGCGCCGGCGGAACCACCATTCTCCGGCAGCGTATTAAAGCGAACGGGGTAGGAAGCCTTTGGTGGGGTGCGCTCGCCACCGCTGCTGCAACTTTCGTGGGACATTATCCATGGTTTGCGACAGTACGCGTCCTCATCTTCCTTGTCCTACTGTAGCAAGCACTAACCATGTGCCGTAGTACAACTTTCTCTCTGAAAATATAACAGCACCAGACAAGCATTCCATTGTCCTATGGCTGCTTCGTCTCGCGTTCATCGGATTTGTTGCTTCTGTTGTTTCGGACTCCATCTCCAATTCTCTAAGGGTCGTGAAGACTTATCGGCAGGTCAATGAGATCAAGGTTTCTTACGGTAGGAGATCCACAGACATCTCTTTGGTGACTTTCACTGACAATGAAATAGCTGAGGCGGCGAGACGAGTGATACATGACGACGGGGTTCTCGGGCTTTTCGGCCGTGGACTCGGGACACGTATCTTGTGTAACGGTCTGCAGGGACTTTTGTTCTCGATATTATGGAAGCTCTTCTTGGATCTGTAAGTTGAACCGAATTGACTTTGGCATCATGTCGCTGACTGGATAATTCTGAAGCTGGGAGAAAAAGACGCATTCGTGAAGGCAGTAAGGTATGCGGTGCCATATGTCCAAAGTCGCTTGAAAGGTGCCATCTAGAGTGTATAGTTCTCATGTTTTCTCTGTCACTTGTCTACGATCAACACAAGCAGACTATTTTTTTATAGAATGGTGGCAGAGAAATGTCAAATTGTGAATTATTCTCGAGAAACTACACTGTCTGTCTCCTCCCCATCCCTCAAATCTGCGTCATCTCCAGATTCTGGAATATCCTTTAGTAGTAGGACTCCACTCCCTCCCCATGATGTTCCACGGCCGTGATAGCTAGCCTTGCACGAGTTGCATTTCTGTGGGAGTCGGGTCTCGTGTCTGGTAAAAGAATTGCAATGCCAGGGATCTTTTTCGAAACCCCTATGGTTGATCACATAGTGGGCCTCGGCCAAGTGGCCACATTGCCCGTAAACTGTGCGCTCCTTCGAACACATATTTGGGTTTGTTTCTTTGGTCTGGGCGAACGATTTGACCGAAAGTAGCGTGGTATGTTAGGAAATTTTTTAATTCAAGGCGTGATGATTTTGGGAGTGGTAGGGACGAAGAGCCAAGGCATTGCGCTCATTTATGGGGTTTTGGTGGGCGGTATATATTGTGTGAATAACTATCAAACGGTTATTGTTTCCTGCTGGTACGTTCACCAACGATTAATCTGAATTGGTAGTTGCAATGACTCTTGGAATAAAGTGTACTCGACACGTCGAACATTCCTCCATATTTCGAGAGATAACCGCCATCCAGTCCTCAACTCACACAACACTGGAATTCCTCGCCTCCGCCAAGACACTTGTATCAATCAAGTTCGCGAGGTCTGCCTGCGTCATCGCACTCCGTCTGTCCACACTCGCGACCCATTTATCCTCCGCCACAAGGAAGCTCAAAAGATCCGACGGTATCGTGCCGTTGAAAGTGTGAATGGGCCAAACAGCCTTCAACAGCGATACGTTCACACCAATCGCCGAGGCAACACGCGGCCATACACTCGACGCGTTATTCGTAAACACTACTTCGGCCTGATCTAGAGCTCGTAGGAAGGCAACGATGCTTTTGCGTGTTGTTGGGTCTTTGAGTTTATCGGCTGTGCTGTGCAGGTTGAAGATCTCGCGGTAAATGGATTTGTCCGAGACTACAGACAATTAGCAACAAGATCTCCTACTACATAAAAGAGAGAGAAATGATAGCGCTACCTACAGATGATTACATTAGCAGTGCCGGCGGCTTCAATAGCTAATTCTACCGTCGGCTCCCACATCCCTACGGCA
The DNA here is from genome assembly GCA_007825345.1 of Lachnellula suecica. NCBI lineage: Eukaryota > Fungi > Ascomycota > Leotiomycetes > Helotiales > Lachnaceae > Lachnellula > Lachnellula suecica. Next base: position 22,957 of record QGMK01000143.1, on the reverse strand, counting down.
TCAACGGTTCCTTGTGCGAGCATATAAGGTAGCGTTCCAGCACCGCAAGGGGAGCTGAGGCATTGCCCTCCAGACACAACGGTGTAATCCGAGTCTTGCAAACCGGCGCTCGCCAAATATTTCTCCACAAAATAAGCAGCCGACGTACTGGGGATAGTGCCGATCTTCTTCCCTTTCAGATCTTTCAGCGTAGTGACTCCTTTCTTATTCGCAACAAGGCGGTAAGCTACTTCGGCAACCGTGTATATGATACGTAGGTTCTTGTGAGAGGAATATTGCCGCAGTGCTTGTGTTTCCGCGTTCGCGGCAAGATCGATGCTTGTATCGCTGACTATGTTTGCAACTCCGCCGTTTGTGATTGAGACGCTGCCGCCTTTGTAGTAGTCTTGACTGGCTACAAGTTCCGGTGTGTACTCGATGGTCGTTAGCGCGCTCGCGATCTTCAGGGCTGAAGCTGATCTCGAAAAGAGGGAAAGGCAAGCAAGAAGTCCAAGGTGGTTCACTATCTTGAACATGTCTGCTCTCTAGGTCAGCTTTCACAATGAGTTTGAGAGTATATTGCTGGTGTTTAACTTCGTTCAAAACGGGTCCACTGAAAAAGTGACTGGCTGACGTGCGAGTTACAAAATCAGTATCATCCCCCAAAGGAATACTCCCTGAAACATATATGAACACGACGGATACGCGATAAAAAGAAAGAGATGCGTATAAGGAATAATCGACCCATATTTCAATAAAACACAACTTGCCGAGGGAAGCACATGACCGATTTAATTTGGGCGAAAGTCTTTTAGTTATTTGTGAGTGTTGATCTTCAGGCTATTTGTTCGGATTCGTGGCACGACAGGTAGAGGCCTGTGGAGTAGACAGTGGATGATTACGCCACGCTATCCCAGAATCTGCTCACCAAAGAGAAGTTGACATAAGCAGCTTGCTGGGAGACATGCTAACTACTTCCCCTGATGGTGGATCGTTGTTCGACAAATACTTGGCTCATTGCAAACTTGGAAGTGAAATCTGGAAGCGGTATCTCGTCAACATAGACATACAGGACTTATAAAAACGTGCTCCAGCAAGAGAAAGGTAGCACAGAGGTACGCAGGTTCCAAAGTTTGCCGGATCTCCGTTCTAATATCAATGCCGACGGCGTCCAGCCTAATCCCAAGGTATCGGGTCAGTCAGATCTCATGCACCCCGCATCAATGTAACTTTATTTCAACGACCGCGTTTAAAGAATCTGACGAGACCATTGGATTGTGTAATAATGCACAGTTCCCCGCATTTTCGGCAAAGATCAAATCTCCCGACTTCAAGCAGCCGCTTGATATTGCACGTGCGCCTGCATGGCTGGCGAGTCATCGAGAATCTCTGGAAACTAAACTTCCAATTCCCATTTGAAATTGGGATTCATTCCTGGAACTTCCAGAAATCCGTAGCGTTACTAGCAAACAACGAACCAGATATCTAAGCAACACTTTCTGTTCCCGCCTTCGAGAATCAAAGGCTTTACTCGAAGCTCTGCGTGCTGATTTCAAGAAGAATGATAGGAGGTCTCCGAAATATTTGAGGTTGAGGTTCAAACACAGTTGGCGAATGACATGCATGAAGGATGCCAAGCTCTAGCCAAGCTTTCGGCCCCTTCCTATGCCGGCAAATATTTAGCCTATTATATGCCGCTCTGCTTGCACGCCCTGTAAACAGTGTACCTCGCTCTAAACTCCTTCCAGATTAAGTTAGAAGCATTAACCCTCTTGCTGGATCAAGTTAGCAACGTTGTACTTCCTTCTACATCAAGCATTTCTGGTATCTGGACAGTTGTGTAGGGGAGAGAATAAATGATTTAAACCAACAGCAATGCCAAGTAAGTACCATCAAGGTGCATACATAAATCTCAGACATATTTCGTAATGGCTACCAGCAAAGTCATCCTCCTCTCCCTTGCGGCTTTGCCATGCGCGCAAGCTTGGGGCGTCTTGGGTCATGCCACCGTCGCATATGTTGCCCAGAACTACCTCAGCGCATCCACAGCAACCTGGGCTCAAGGCGTGCTCGGCGATACATCAACCTCGTATCTCGCCAACATCGCTTCATGGGCGGACACCTACCGTGCGACCACGGCAGGGAAATGGTCGGCACCTTTCCACTTCATTGATGCCGAGGACAGCCCTCCAACCAGCTGCAACGTCGACTATGCTCGAGACTGCGGCAGTGCAGGCTGCTCTATCTCTGCTATTGCCAACTACACGGAACGTGTTGGTGATGGCCGTCTGTCGGCTGCAAACACGGCTGATGCTCTCAAATTCCTGGTGCATTTCCTAGGCGACATCACGCAGCCGCTACACGACGAGGCGTATGAGGTTGGTGGCAATGACATTACAGTCACGTTCCAAGGATACAGTGACAACTTGCATGCGGACTGGGACACGTATATGCCCGAAGTCAAGGCAGGAAGCTCTACGCTGCCACATGCTCAAACATGGGCCAATTCGCTCATTGCCGAAATCGACTCGGGGACTTACAAGAGCCAGGCCGCCAGCTGGATCGCGGGAGACGACATCAGCAGTGCTGTTACGACAGCCACGAAGTGGGCATCAGATGCAAATGCTTATGTCTGCAGTGTTGTGATGCCAAATGGAGCAGCCGCCTTGCAGACCGGTGACCTTTACCCAACATACTACGACTCAGCTATACCCACCATTGAACTGCAGCTTGCTAAAGGAGGATATCGTCTTGCAAACTGGCTCGACATGATTTACACACAAAACGTCGCCAAGAGAAGTCTGTCCACCAGGGATATCATGACATCGAATCTGCAGAGCCAAGACTTCATGCCACCTGCTGTCCCGTTGAGCCCGCAGAGGATGGCTAGAGAAGCTGCTGGGTACGATTGCGGTTGCGGACATAAACATTAGGCAGAGTGGGTGAGCGCCAGTCTGCCTGTCCATGAGGCGCGTCGAAAGGGTTTCTCGGTAATGGAGCTGTCGTGCAAAGACAAAGAAGACATTAGCTAGTGATGAAATGGTATTGCACAATCAAACTATTGAAAATTGAAGTTCACTTTCCCATAAATCCCAATGACACTTGGTCAAGACAATTAGGAGATTAAAACTGAAACCAGCTGTAGAGCATGCAGCATTGCTTGCCGTACACCTCCACTGCTTCATATCACAAGTTACAAAGGCTAGGTATATTTTAGGCGCTTAAACCAGTCGCACTTCCTCTGGCACGTTTTGAATTAATCCGAACCAAAAGCATACGTTGGAATAACAACAAAGAAAGCAATATAAAAGCCCGGGCTGGGGAATGCGGCATGCAAAGTTAACCTCAGCCACCTGGACAGACACTTGCCAAAGAGAGAGGAAATAGCCACCAGTCAGCAACATATCTAACAGTAGCAGTAAGTTGAGCACCAGGGGAAAATCCAAGTAATAAGCTTAAAGAAGAAACTTCCTTTGCCGCACTATGGCTAGCCAGTATTGTCCGATTTGGGGGTTTAGGAATGACGACCAAAGAATATTAGGTTCAGAGGTAATCCTACTTGTATTTTACAACCTCCAGACATTTATTCAGCATCTGAATGTTTTAGAAGGATGTGGCTATCGTATGGCTATCGTATGGGGCGAAGTAGTAGGTCTCCGTTGAGATTCCCTGCAATGACCAGGCATTCCAAATAACCCGGTGCGAACACGAATTGGGAGGGCGCTCCAGGAACATCATCCGAAGAAGCTTGGGCAGACGGCTATCTAGGCAGCTCAGGACAAGGCATTTTAGGAGACAGACCTCGCAATATCTCCCGGTATGTCCCATTCGTAAAGTCCGGTAAAAGCCCAGTGCGCCCGAGACCTTTCATTATTGATTATCTGATGAGGCTCTTACGTCTCTCGTCGGACATAGGGAAAACAATGCTGAAAGGCGCGTTTAAGAGCTCCAGCCACGCGGTATCGCGACCAGTAAAATCACAAGCTATGGCTACCACATCCCCACCGAGTAAAGATACGTAGGTGGTCGCGACGTTCCAAGCGTTCATCTCCGTGACGTAGTAGAACTTTGCGAGCGGTGCAGCTGGGGACATCTTTATGAACGGTTCCAAGATGAGAGCGCCGTCTTTCCAGTGGGCAATGCCATCGACGAGGACGCTACCACCAAAGGCATTGGCAATGTCGGAAAGCATAGCATTTGGATCTGCCTGCCTGCTAAAACAACGGTTCGGTCCATCCTGTTTGTCGCACTCAAAGTCACCGGTCCAAAAGGTTATGCTGCGCTGTAAGTGAGACAGATAACCCCCTTTGTCGCCTTCTATTGATGATGTGCTTCCGCTTCCTGCCGCGCCAAGTATATTGAGGTATGTTTGAAAGGAGTTGCCTGGCTGACTCCAAGAGTGAAGTGCGCGGAACATCTCGTCATTTACCCAGCCATCATTTACAGTGATTGTTGGATCTACCAGAATTTCAAGAGTTTGAAGGTTGGGCCAATTTCTAAGTTCCTGGAGCTCGAGCTCTAATGGAAAGCATTGCCGATACATTTCGTCATTTAGGGGATCCCACCGAACTTCCACGGCCAGAGCGCTGTTCTTTATCTGTTCGGGAAGTACAGCCTTCGGAAATCCGTTATTGTCCCCCAGTGTGTTGCATTTCCAGAGTAGGTCCTTGCATTCGTCGTAGATCTGCCTGCAGGTACGCAAAACACGTAGAAACCCAATCCTAGCTTCTCTGTCATCGTGTATCGTGAAGCGGGTGGGTGATGTATCCCGAATCGGCTCAAGGACTATGCATCCATTGATCCCTGTAAAGGCATATCGGAATATCTGGCTTCTGATCTCTACGGGGAGAATGCCGAGGAAGGATTTTGATGCGGCGGGCGATCTGGCGAAATGGTTAACTTAAATACTTTCAGAGGGTTTAGCAAGACCAATTACTTATCATGCTGATTGGCCATGGTTGGCAGATCATATACAGCCTGCTTGCTGTAAGAAAGGGCGATATGTCAAGAGCAGTGGTCGCGTCTCGCGGTGGAAGACGCGTCGTTAACAGAAATCGTGCTGAGTCATCATAGGGCAGATCAAGCCTTCTCCTATATGTGTCCGCCCCGTGAGAAACCAACCTCCGTCTCAAACAAACCGATTAGAGCACTTTCTATCATTACGTGGACCCTCCGAGATCATACCAGAAATTTGGTTGATTTTGAACCGCATGCCATCTCCAAAAGCTCGAGTGAGTAGTAGCTACACTCTCCAGGAACCCCACGACCCCGCAGCCGGAAGTCCAGCATTGCGAGTAAGCTGGCCGATATTTGAGGCACTGTTTCTGAATGCATCGATGGCGCCAACAAGATGTGGCTATTGATCAATAGCAATCTTCGTACTTCGCCATCCACAGTAGGCACAAACTTGCACCTGCATGCTGCATCAATGTCTCACCTTTGGCGGGAAATCCACTCTAGCACGCGAAATGCTGACTCTTGCAGTATGTTCAGGCGGTGGACGCTCTAGAATTGATATTTTAGACTCAAGGTGCTGAGTTCGCTCGAGATTTCTCCAGCTCAGAGCTCACCTCCATTTGCGGTGCATTCAGAAAGCTGCAAACAATACCAAGTCCTTGGATCCGATCTCAGGAGCAAGTAATACAACGTAACGATTGTGATCTCAATTTTAGTGTTCGATTCAAAGATTGCCTTGTACTTCATATTCGGTTCTTGGATTTATAACTTGGTACTTGGTGGTTCCCTGTCCGGTTCGAAACAGCAACTTATTTCTTATGTGGCTTTTGCGTCCACCACAATGCAACCCTCCAGCCTCCAACTGCAAGCTCGGGAGACACATCAATTTTGAGTCTTTGACGGCTAGCTCTAGCTCGTGAAGGAAATTGAGCTCATTACTATGGTAGCAGGACAGGATTGTCACCACTTTCACTGGAAATGTACGTCCTACGGTACCAACGGCAACCACGGGACAACGGGCCCAGTGATATCCCCGAAAATGAGGCAAAATACTAGCCTGCCCCTCGCCATTTATTTTCCTACCCGTGATCAACAAGCGTTCACTGGGGTATAGCTCGAATCGAATATCTATAAGACCTCATTGAAGTCAATACCTAAGGAATTTTCATTTGTTGCCAGAAAAAGCGGTTGCAGTGTCACTGCTTGCAACTGAAAGTCTGTATCCTTGTTTTGCCATTCCAGGGCATAGCCTTTTGATATTCCTGTCCACTTCACGTGTTAAAAGTTCAAACGGAAGAATACTGCCGGCGCCGAAAGGCCTTCCTACTTTGTGAAACTCTAAGTTATTGATGATAAAGGGCACGGGCACGACCAAGTAGGAAATGGGGAAGCTTGCGAGCTTCAGAATGTGGAGTTGGCGCTTGGGGCCGCGGGGATCTGTGTAGATGTTCAATTCTCACCTGTGCGTTTAGGCGCTCTTTGCCAGCATACTCACCTACAATTTCGGCCTCACATTCACGAAACTCTCCATCTTGCAGCAAAATCTCCGCATTGCTGTCAACAGATCTACTCGCCGAGCGATATATTGCGTGATGTTCTTAGTCGTGGCTTACTGCATTGAGACACTATTCAATGGTCTTCTTACATGCTCCCCTATTGCCTTTTTCTGGGATGTCACCATCCCGGGCGGAAGATGTATCGATAGATGGCCGTTGTACTTCGCAAATGCGGGAATCAACATCGTGGAGGATCTCATGGTCCTGGCGCTGCCGTTTTTCATTTTAAAACCGCTGGTTATACCTATGAGGCAGAAGATGTGTTTGATTGGAGTGCTGGCTCTAGGTGGCGTGTATGTCTCCCTATCTATCCCACCTACAGTACTTCACATGCTAACAGACCCAGCGCCTGTATCGCCTCCATATTGCGCCTTCGCTCCCTATACGTTCTTTACAGATCCCAAGACCCTACATGGGATAGTCCCGGCCCGGCATTCTGGTCCGTCATCGAACTGAACATCGGTATCTTCTGCGGCTCGATATCGACCCTTCACCCTCTCCTATCCAAATATCTGCCGTGGATATTCCCGTCCATAGGCGGTACACGGAGCTCTCAACCCACGTCGTCGTATGTCGCCACTGCAAATACACGGCCCAGTAACCGTCACAGCTTTCGGGTGTTGGCGGATGAGGTTTTCTTGGCTAGCAATTATCGACCAGCGAAAGGGGCGCTACGCCTTTGAGTGATTTGAGTTTCGCTAGTGTTGGGAGGAAAGGGAGTTTTGCGAGTTCGGATGATGTTGAGATAGCTTCTTCGAAAGTGTTGGAAAGGTAGATTTGTGAATTTGAATGGCGCTTTTCTTATGGAATACCCTGCCCAGTAGGACGACACGAAAGGTTAGCAGGGCTAAGGGGTTTTGGTTTGGCGTATAAAATTTTGTAAGACCACACGGCATTGCTCAGCGCGTACAGACCACCTATCTAAGCTTTAACTTAACTTGTATAGCATGTCTTTATTCTTTTTTTTTTTGCCTTGAGTTTGCCATCTTGAATGTGCTAGAAGACGTGGAACATTATTAATATAATGAAATGACCTATTCACTTTGATTTTGTAACATTGGAAAGATAATATCAGAGGCAAGTTGTATGCTGAGCAATGCCTCGTGCTCTTAACAACAGTCGTGGCCACGAATAATAGCATTAATGAAGAAATGCTACTGATAGTAGAGATGCCATTCATTGGTCTATTTCGTTTCTTCATTTTCACTTTTCCTGCCCAGGCTGATAGTCGTCTACATGATATCTTCGTCGGGCAGTACCGGCAATCCTAGCTGATTACGAACTTTGTAAACACCAATCTTCCACTTCTTATGCTCGCGAATTATATCGGCAGCGCGCCTATATTCCCGGAAATAGTACCCGTGGGAGCGAGCGTCTCGTAGCTTTTGGGCCATATCCCACTCAAAGTATAACTCCCCATCTATCATCAGTTTGATCATCCCCAACTTCTCATAGAGTCCATGGCAGTAATCAGATTCCGACTTATCATCGAATGTTCGAAGTAAGACGTCCATGTACGACTCTAGAAATGATGCGAGAATAAATGGCGGGAGTACGTGCTCGGGGTCCGCCATGATTTTCTCTGCTTGTATAGTCCTGGCTTTGGTTTGCGCTTCTGCAATCTCGTCTGCTGTTTTACCCTCCTTCTTCAACCGCCTAGACACGTGCCTTGATTCCGAGGCCATATTCATTCTTCTCCTTTGAACCTTTTCCCATGACTCCTCTGAAAAGAATGACGACTCTGGTACATTTGGCGTGATGAGGTCAATTTCGAGGACTTTGATAGCACAACCACGACTCGAATTTGCTGGATTTATCACGGGCCCGACAGCAAGAAACCTCCGGAGAATTTCGTGAAAACACCATGTGATTAGTGGAGGGCCCCCACATCCTACATGGAAGCCGTTATATTCCCTTCCAGACGTCGTATCGATGCGGATGGAAGTGTATACTTTCTCGACGACATTCGTGACAACTGGGACAGATAGCCATGTTGGCCAAAGAGATCTCCCATTCACCATCATAACATCCAATATATATGTGTATTTCCAATTCGCGGGAAGTCTATCGATCGCCGCAAGCGTATCCTTGTATAATTGACGACTGACGAGCATGGTAGGAAACCAGTCCGTTCTGTCCATTCGTGGTCTGTGTCTAACAGCACGAGTTAGCTGGCGGCCTGGGGTCGCCAGCTCAACTCGATCGTGTTCTGCAGAATGGTCTGTGGGTGCTTCACGTGGGACTGTGACGACGAACTCGAGGATTTTGTCGCGAACCTCCTGGGGAAGGTTGAGGATCCGGAAGGCCATCTCCGATGATCGTGTATATAGTGAAGAATCAAAGGTCATTCGCACACCGGAGGCAGCGTAATGTGTAAAGTGATGCGCGATAAATACAAAAAGAGCGACGGATGCCTAAGTGCGGGGAGTGAGATGCCTGTTGGTTGGCGCTAGCATTTTAGCGTACCATAGACCAAGAGTGGCTCCCCCGTTCGCTGGTGCGGCGTAGTATAGCTGCGTTACGTCAATGAGGCTTTTGTTACCACGAAGGGTGAAAGAGACCAACGATAGTGAAATGTGGTAGAAAATAGGCAATTTAAAAACGTGTAGACTGAATTGTCTTGAAATCGGAAGATTTCAGAGAGCAGGATGAATCGTTCCTGAACGATTCATTTTGAAGGAAGCAATTGCCCCAGCAGGTCCAAATCTCGAATCGGGGTACAATCTAGGAAATTAAACCCCGACTGAAAATGCTAGAAAACCCGTTTGCTGGAAATAAGCAATCATAGGCAGAAAACCCCCAATTTCATTGAAATTTAAGTCCGAACTGTTTGCGGGAGCTCGAGACACTCGTTTTCCATCTCTGGATTGCAGCTTGAATTTCTGTCGCCCCCTCAACCCCCCGGAAGCGTGATCCGGCCTGCGCTTCTTGCAGTTGCCGAGCCATGTCCCATTCTGTGTGAAACTCCCCATCGATTGTCAACCTAATCGTACCTATTCTCCTATAGAGAAACTCGCAGAATTTAAAATAATACCTGTCGTTCCATTCTTGAAGTAGCCGTCCCATGTGATAGGCGAGAAATTCTGCCAGGCAAGAAGGTCGTACAACGTAGTGGGGAGTTGATAGTTTTTTAGCATCAATTTCGCGGGCCTCTTTTTCTGTATCCTCCGATTCTTCGTATATCCTCTCGTTTCATGCCTTCTGCAAGTTTACGCTTGTAAATTGCCCTCCTTCTCCCACGTTGGCGTGAATTTTCCCATCGGATGTCTCTCCATTGATCTGGAGACATAAAAGCCGACTCCGGTACTTCAGGGGTAAGAATGTCTATTTCGAGGACTCTAATGGCATAACCTTCGTCGAAGATAGATGGCTTGACCATGGGTCCGACGACAAGGAAACGTTCCAGAATGCTGAGAAAAGACCATACAATTAGCGGAGGGGCGGCATTCAGATAGTTGAAGTGACTGTATCCCCTAGCAGAGGTAGTATCGACTCGGACGGAAGTATGCACTTTGTCGACAAGGGGCGACGAAGTCGCGGGAATGGACTGCCACGTTGGCCACAGACATTTTCCGTCCACTATCATGATGTCCAGCAGATATGTGTATTTCGAGGGAAGGATATCTATGGCCTCCATGGTTTCTTTGTACAGCTGGCGATTGACGAGAAGCGTGGGGATCAAATCAATCCCGGTTCAATCGTCGTCTGTATTTCACGCCGCTTCCGTTGGTGGGCCAGACCCCGCACTCCAGGCAGATTCGATCGGTCTCCGAAGTATGATTTGCAGGGACTGCTGAAGGCAATGTAATTACAAAGGTAAGGATTTTATCCCGTATCTCCTGGGGAAGCTTTAAGATTTGGAAAAACGCCATTCCGGAAAGCCGTGTAGGACTTGCAGGAGATGAAAAATGGAGAGAAATCCGCACGCCGGAGGCAACACAATCTATGAAATGATGGAAGAGTGATGGCGATAAATGTAAAATGAATGATGGATGCCTAAAATATATTTGTGTGGGACTGGAGTTGGCTGGTGGTTGGCGCTAGTGGTTTGGCGTACCCTAGAAAAATGAGTGCTGGTGCGGCGTAGTGTGCAGCCCTACTACGTCAATAAATATTTTTTTATTACAAATAGTATTAAAAAGCTAAGGACAGTTAAAGTGATGAAAGCAATTGGGGAATATGAAAACATATAGAGCAGATGAGCAAATGCGTTCCGGAACGCGACAGGTAAATAAACTCAAGATGGAAGCGGCCAGCACTAACCGGAATTCCAATTTCCGCCTCCATCCTTGAAAAGAACATCCACTTATTTGAAACAGCGCAAACACTTTCTCTGATGGAACTATGGGCAACGCTAGTGAGTGACATACCAGGCTAGGGAGAGGTCTTCGGAAAGTGCGGGGTTTCCTGAATTCAAACATATTAATATCGTCTGAATGTACTCGGCCGCATGCACTACTCTTCCACCATGCAATAGGCTGCCAGTATTGCTTCATTGATTTTCACTGCTGCTCCCCCGTAAAGAGCCTCACGCGTCGTGAGACATTCAACGGTGCTCGTCGCAGAGGCTCGTCCTCGGGACCTGTAGAGCAACAGCCAACCTGTCTTCCGGGGCTTTCAAAAAGACGAGAGACCACTCTATTCTCATCCCGAGTGCGTAGTGTACCTGACTTGCGTGGCCAGAAATCAAGAAAACGGCCAGAACGTTTCCCGGAGCTGGTTATTTCGTCCACTCCCTCTTCAACTCCAATGCCTCGTTCCGAACCTCCAGAACCTCTTCAGCCTTGTCCAACCAAGCTAATGCGTCTTCCATTTTCCCAACCTTCTTACAAAAAGAAGCCATACTTAACATGCCCAGTCCGGAACCATTAGCTGCAGCAAGTGAGTACCATTCTAGCGCCATGCCGTAATCTTCCAGCGAAGTAAGTTTTTTCTTCTGCTCCAGAATGTTTTCCAGCTCCAGAAGACCCAGCTGATGGCAGGCTTCGTGAATCCCCGACGATGCAGCCTTCAGTAAATACACCCGCTCATTTGGCGATCCTGGGTTTTCGAGCTGCGAGAGGTGGAAGTATGCGTTTGGGTGATCGAGATCAAGTGCAGCTTTCGTGAAAGAACTTTCTGCTGCTTCTTTCTGGCCTCGCTTCAGATGTATCCTGCCTTCAAATACCAGTGCTTCTCCAGCGCCAGCGAAGCCATAGTGTTCCTCCGAGCCATCCGAGCCCTTATTCGGGCGGCGAGTTGCCTTCTGAAACCATTCCATGGCCTCGTCGTCACGCTGCTTGGCGAAGTTTACCTTTCCTAGCAACACCATTGCTTCGGGGTCGTTTTCGCCCACTGCCAGTGATTGAAGTTCTCTTAGAGGACCGGAATAGCGCTCGGGGTGACCGCTGTTGATAGCCGACTGGATCAGCTCAAAGATGGCGGTCTTTTCTCCCAAGTCGGCAGCGGCGAGCGCGAGGTACTTAGCAAGGGTCTGCTGGGGGGGACCCTGACACCGTCGTAGGATGCCCATAAGAATTGTCATATCTGTGGGTGTCACATCATGTTCTGGACATTCGTAAGTTTATGAAAACAGACATCATGAAGTAGTAGATACGGACCCATACATAGTTCTTGCACTCTTTCCCTGTCTGGATCCCGCATAATCGGTTGAAAATCGCGAAGAAATGCAATTATGGTATCTGCGCCAGATTTCGGCTTCAAAGCGCCGGCTTTAATAGCTGAATCAAGCATGTATGACGGTGGAAGAAAGTCGTCGGGGTCGGATTCTTTCTTGACGCGGACCATCGTGGGTGTTGAAGCATTGGCTCTGGCTGCTCTGGCTACTCGTGGAGAGGGTCGAGATCTAGTGGCCTGCAGATGTGAAGTTGTATGCAAGTGCCGGGGGCTTAATAGCTTGCAGCTCCTTTCGAGTAGAGGCATTGACCTCCGTAAAGTTGCCATTATAGCAAAATGGTTGGGATTCCGCGTGTTGAAGGAATTGAGGGTGAACAAAGGTCGGGAACCACAATCACACTGAAGCTGAGTTGAGCTGTACTCTTGAACCTGATATAGAAGTTTAATATATGGAAGCGTGACAGGATTGATAGTCCTCCAATTGTCGCTATTCCAGCAAGGCAGGACAAGCCAATCAAACCCCTTTAATGAGCGTGCAGGTGGTTGATGTTAGGGCGGTGAAGATATAAAGTGGGGCACAAAATACTGCCAAAAGCACCACCGCGGAAAATTATCCGACTCCACAAAATACATCTACTATTCACAGCCCGCATGAAAGACTCTGCGCCTAATGTTCTCCCGAATCTTCAAATCCGCAAGACATCTGCTGCATAGCGATAGCGACCTGCCAGAAGACGAGCATCAATTCGAATTGGAACAGGCGCAAATTGGAGAGGAAGATCAGAGTAAGATTTCGCTCGCAGACACCTTATCTATGGGCTTGGATCTGCAGATTGACGTTCAAATCAATGGGCAGCAGAATAATTGCTAACTCTCCGCAGTGGTCACGACACGCCAAAGTGGCGAAAAGCCGGAGGAGGACAACATGAACGACGAGGATACCATCAACGTTTACGTCCCGCAAACGCCGAAACGAAAGCTAGGCAGGGTTTCGAAGATCGCAGAAGACGAGGAGGAGCAATATTATACCCCGCCAACGTCGAAGAAACTCCGGAGCGGAAAGAAGGATATGCCAGTCGTAAATTGGGGGAAGATACTTGGGAACACTCGCCCTGTGGTAGAAATACCTGTGGTTACCCCGCCTTCCGCTGTTGAGATGGCGGGGATTGATGGGACTGGGGAGGTGCTGGAAATTGTAGACCCTTTGCCTGTTCGGACGAGGAATGAAGGATCTAAGACATCCACATTGGAAGAGAATATCGAATACCCTGAGCTACCCGTAGTTGAAGATGACGAACAAACGGAGGAAGAGGACGTTGAGGAGGATGATATCGAAGATCATACCTTAGTCGGACAGATTGACGAGGAAATTGAGGAGGATGACGTTGAAGATGCCAACGCGGCCGAGCAAATTTACGAAGAAAAGAACAAGGGTCCAATGTTGGTTGCAGAGACCGTGCCGGTGCCCTTCTCACCCGGGACTGTACCAGCGGTCCTCGAACAGAAGACAAGTGATCACAGCAGGAGCCGGACCACGGACACCGGTACCCTAGTGCCATCCTCATTCCAAGGATCAACACTCCCAGAACTGCTACCCGAAGAGTACTTACGCGACGTGGAGCCTTCGGTTGCCATGGAACTTGGGAGCTTCCGACCCCAGACAAAATCTAAGAAGACAAGATTCGTGGACGAAATCAACGAGATGCCCAAGGACCGTCGAATCGGCACCACCACTTACAGGGTAACCAAGCCTCGCGATTCGCAGTTGGCGCCGAAGGCTTCGACTCATTCTCGCTCGATCAAAGAGTCTTGGATGCAAGGTCGTTCTGGGAAAAAGGGTGTTTCCAATCGCAAGCCTTTTGCTTCGGGGTTCTTTGTGAATAATAGATGAATGCGCTCATATCGACAAGGGCCGATGGGTTCTTTGAGGCGTTGTATGTCGATATACAGTAGGATTGCATACTTATATCTGTAGGGCCCCCCTCTACGAAACCTTTTTTGAGTAGGGGTTTTATGTCCACATATGTTCGGATTTTGCAAATACGAAAAGGCAGATCACCTCTCGGAGCGCGATATAGCTGTCAAAGTACCTCCGATCTTCTTCTCTCGGGCTAAGAATCGCTCTGTCCAGGATAACAGATGCTTCGTATCTGGGGATGCGTGTCGCAGTTTGATGCCACTGATCACGACTCTCACAGCGTCGACTTACCAGGCCTAGTTCTCTGTATATGGTGCCCACTTGGAGCTTCATGGTTTGCTCATGCTTGGCCAGTAAGATCCTGTTCCAGGGCCGTGACGAAACTCTAACATCCACCTGTCTGTGTTCCCGAGCCGAATAGGAGCGTTGGAGCTGAACCAATTTACGCCTCCGGCCGTCTTAAGGGGTTTTCGATATCTGTTTGGTGGACGACTACGGACCATGAGGGAAGTACGTCAAAAGTAGAGTCTGCTGGATACCTCAAATTTTACGAAACATTGAAAATGTGCCTAATTTGACTGTAACATCGACTATTGTTGGTGCTTATTTCCTAGCTCTTTGTTTCCGACACTCTGTTTGCTTGTGATGTTGCTTGTGCTCATTACATTTGAAGGAAGCAAAATGGAAAAGATGATTCTCGTCTGCTATAATTCGTCCGTCCTTTCTGCATTTTTCCTTGGTTCTCTTCTCTCATTTGTCTTTGATCTTGACATCACTGACGAATGATCCATCTGACACAATCATCTCACAGCCCCTGTGAACTCTCGACAGCTCGAGTCTGAAACAGTCACACATATGCTTCTCCGCGTATTCCTGCGTTTCCTTGGCCCATTCGTTGTCGAATCTGTGTATGAAGTTACTCATACCTCCTCGTCTGATCGTCCCCGGCCAATTTTATCCGTTGCCGGCGCTGTTGACAGGTGAATATAGGTAGAAAAACATCCAGGGAAAGTCTTCCCCTTTTTACGCTCGGGTGGCGTGCCGCTCCACTCACTGGCATTTGGTAACGGGGAGTGGGAGTTACAGCGGGTCAATACTTCCTGGGGAGCTCATTCTCGCCGTTTTCTTCCAACGTGCAGTTGGCAAGATAGCCTCGTGGTGGACGAAAAAAGCGACACCAGATATTAAAGCAAAACTGTGATTTGGGACGTTTTTAATTGTTCTACGGCGTGTGAGACATTAAAAGTGCGACTTTTATGATCGGTTCGTTTGAATAATTATTTTTGCTATGTTTCGCAGGCTGGGCAAGCGCAATAGAAGAGTAGGTAGTAGGTACCGGAGTGTCGCTTTTTCTGTCCACCGCGAGATAGCCATTCAATCCAATATGTCGTGTGACTGGTATTCAAGTAGCATGGTACCTTATTTTCCGACCAATGTCATGGAATCCAAGCTTGGTGTTGAGCGCGCTCTTGGCGCACGCGCTCATTGAGTATTTATAATATGACTTTTTCATGATCTAGTATATAAAAACCTGCACACCAGAAATCTTGAAGAGCAATACACTTTGATTCCCTCTAACTTGGTCCAGCCTGGACTCAATTTAAAACTTGCCTACCCACATCTGCGTTGACTTTTCCGGAAGGGGTTGCATTTCACAATTGCCATTCTATTTCACAGAAAATCCGAATGAGCAGCGGCACCGGAGTCATGGCTCATATTCCATACCATGATACCTCCGGGTCCCTACCTGTGAGGGAGATCATTATGCCAGCTCTAACGCAGGTCCAGTTGATGGAGCGCTCCCGCAACCAGGCCACTTTTGATTCCAACAAGCTGACGGAAGTCATCTTTGGAGGGCAAGTCGTACCTTCTCTCCCCATATTTCAGATGACCAATATCAGTATAGCAAGGATGCGGTCGATCGCCAAAAGGAAGCATTTGCCCGCGTTGAAAAAGCACTCAACACAGACCTCTCCAAACTTCCTGCCCGATATGGCAACATGAACCGCGAGCAAATGATGGACGAGGGAATGAGAACAGGCAGTATAGCCGTCAACGATGGGCTAGACCACAAGCACAGCTTCTTCGACCAGTCGAATCTTCAATGGTCTCTGGCCAACTCGAATCCTTTCAGCTTGACTGGCCTGCTGTTTACTCCGCTGTTGAGGCTCCAGTGTAGCGCCGAGCAGCTCGCATACTGGCTCCCCCTTGCCGAATCCGGACGGATCATTGGCTCTTTCGCCCAGACGGAGCTGGGTCATGGGACGTTTGTTGGTGGGCTTCAAACAACGGCTACTTTTGACAAGGAGACTGGGGAGTTTGTCATACATACTCCGAGTATCTCGGCAACGAAGTACTGGCCAGGGGCCCTAGGTTTTGCTGCCACCCACGCTATTGTCGTAGCTCGAATGATCATTGCAGGCACAGACCACGGCGTCCATTCCTTCGTCATGCAAATTCGTTCTCTGGAAGACTTCAAGCCTTTGCCTGGCATTGAATTGGGAGACATTGGGTAAATATCCCTACTCTAGTTCAAAATGTTCAGCACTCACTATTTACAGATTAAAGATGTCATACAACGATACCGATAATGGCTATGCCGTCTTCAAGCACGTCCGAATCCCACGCAAACACCTCCTCATGCGCTACACCACCGTCACCCGAGATGGAAGTTACTCATCTGATCCCCTAAGCGAGAAGCTCCTTTACGGCGGTTTACTGAACGGTCGAACCGTCATTATCCGCAATTGCGCTTTCCAGCTGGCCCAAGCTCTCACAATCGCTACTCGTTACTCAGTTGTTCGGCAGCAAGGCGAGAAGAAAGACCATGGTCTCCACCAGCCAGAGATTATGTCATACAAGCTGCAGCATCACCGTCTCCTGACGCTGGTCTCGATGGCATACGCGAACATCTTCGCCTCCAAAACTATCAGTGCTTCCTACCAGCAAATGCTGGAGCAGCAAGCCAGCGGCAGAAATGATTCGCTGCCATACATGCACATGATAATCGCGGGTCTCAAAGCCTGGTCCACGCAAACAGCATCTGACGGCGCCGAAGACGCGCGCAAGATGTGCGGCGGCCACGGCTACCTTATGATGTCCGGCCTCCCGGAAATCGTAGCGTCCTGTACAGCGACCTGCACCTTCGAAGGCGAGAACGTGGTTATGTGGAAGCAAGTCTCCAGGTACCTCATGAAAGGCATGGCTGCGCCCTCCCTGCCGCACGACATGGTGTACATGGCCAGCTACAGCGGCCCCGTCGTCTTCCCGTACCAGGGAGACGACTTCCTGCGTCCGGAGGTCCTAGTTGAGATATTTGAGCACCGCTCTGCGCGTCTCACGCACGAGGCGTATGAGGCTCTGTGCAATGAGCAAGGCTCCAGGGCCAGCGCGGAGAATACGCATGCTGTGGCACTGCACATAGCTGCACGCGCGTGTATTGACCTCTTCGTCCTACAATCCTTCATCTCCTCCATCGCCGTCACGCTTCCATCCACGCTCCACGCCGTCCTGACGCGCCTTCTGCTCCTCTACGCCCTGACAACCATCTCATCCCCGCTCTCGCTCTCCTCCGCAACCTTTGCGCTCTCGTCCCCGCAAATTGCTAGCATGCGCGCGCAGACAAACACTGTGCTGGAGGAGCTGCTGCCGGATGCGATTGCGCTGACGGATGCGTGGAACTTCACGGATGCGAGCTTGAGCAGTGCGTTGGGGTGTCGTGATGGTGATGTGTATCGGCGTATTATGGAGTGGACGCGCCAGCTGCCGATCAATGTGCATGCTGCTGAGAACGGTGGGGTGTTGAAGGGGCCATGGGAGGCGAGTGTTAAGCCATTTCTAAGGGAGGGTGTGGTTAGATCGAGGGGAATGAGTCGATTGTGAGGTTTTGTCTGGAATCTAGCATTGGGCGGATTTGGGTGGCAGGATTGTATTTGGGCGTTTTTATGTTTTTGGTGACGGAAATCTTTTGGTTGTGGGAGGTTGTCCTGTTTTGTTCAGCTTTTGAAGTCTTATTTGCAGGATATATGAGCTGGTAGTCTCATGTTCAAGGCATTTGTGGCTGAAGCGGGATGATCTACAGGTATGGTATCATTTACACTCTTTTTGGCTTAGACTAGCTGCTTTGTATAGAACTGAATCATTATCGCATAAACAGCTCTACATTTCATGTGCCCATACGTTCTCGTAATTGAGAAACTATAACTTTCAGCCCTTTTTGCCGCTTCTCCTTTGTGCTGCTGAGGAACAACTGCGCGACGGGCCAGGCATGGATCCCGCCTTTCTCTTCTTCGCTTTCCACTTTCATTCCCCCTTCTTTGAGAAGATCAATCAGATCGCGTATGTCGGATGTGAACACCTCTTGGCGCCGTACATAACAAAGAATCCCTGCTTAGGGCATGCATCCTGCCACCACGATACATCGGTACAATTACCAGGTGAGATGAGCGGATCCTGTACCGAGAATTTATTTCCCGCATACTGGAGAGCATACAGATGCAGATTATCTGCGTCTAGGTAGTCGGACGACGTGTTTTTGGACTTGGGTGAGTGCAGCGTCACCCATGGCGATATCAAGACGGCCATTCCAGGCCTCAGATCCCCATGCGCCGGCTCGCTACTAATGCGAGCCTGCCCATTAGACTTTTCCTTCTCCGAAATACTCGCCAAATGCAGCAAAAGCGACAGCACGAGCGTCCCACCTGCAGAATCTCCACCAACACATATTTTCGAAGAGTCGCCGGTGAGAGAAAGCAAGTGTCGGTAACCAGCGATCGCTTGCTGCAGCTGGACCGGGTAAGACGCGTCAGGCACGAGGGTGTATTCGAGGGCGAAGATGGCGGGATTGCTGTAGCCACCGGCGGGAGATGCGAGGAGTTTGAGAAGGGCAAGTAGGAATTCTAGGTAGAAGTAACTCGAGCCCATGGAGAAACCGCCGCCTTGTAGAGTTTAACAGGATTCACGTGAGTGGCATTCAGGGGCTTACCATGCGCGTAGTAGATGACGATATCTGGCTTGCGGGATTTGTCGTTGATGATCCAGATTCCTTTGAATTTATCCTATAAAATGTTAGAATGAGTTTGTGGGGATGGAAGATGTGGTTCTTACTCCATTGACCTCGTGCCAGTGGATAGGGGAACGGAAATAACCATGGCGGAGCATCCGAAATCTTAGAAATGGTAGGGAGACGGGTTTTGAAAAGAAAACGCGTCCAATGTTGGCGGGGATATATGCGAAGGCGTAGCGGACACAACGTATTACAATGTCTTCAAACCATGATGCTTTTTGGACGAAAGGTGTCTGGTTCTGGCGCCTGGTGAAGAACCGAGAGGAGATGAAACCAAGCGGAAGTTGTATTACTGGAATGGATCAGCAAGGTGTGCGGCTGAAAGAACAATGAAGTGTAGCTTGATCAAACTCTCATCGTGTATTGACACATAAACAATTCGGCACGACTTACACAGAAATGGCAGAGCCCGTAATCCACAAAGGAGGGTTGGAAAGAACCCGACATGAATGATCAATTGAGGGGCCAAAAAGACCAGGAAAACGAAGCAATCAAGCCAGGAGACCTGCCCCAGTAACATGATTATTTACAAGCACAGCCCGCCTGGGGATTATACGGAAGTATATTATTCGTAAAGAGCGTTGTTGATGTAAAGTAGAAGTGATGATCATCACATGTTTGCCAGAAGTTCGCCTCAACGACGCTATGCCATTTTGAGTCTTTATTTGCTAGATTGTGTTACTATCCAAGTCAATCAAAGCTTTCAATAAATAAACAAAACACTATGAAAGATATCACGAGGTAAAGGTGGAACCCTCTATTTTCAAGCATCAATTGCAATGTGGTATTCAGATTTCTGTAAGGCATTTCAATCAGCGAGCTCCGATGTATAGAGGTAGCAAGAAGATGTGGTGAGTAGCAACTTTTTCTGGAGATTGAAGTACCATCTATTGAAATTGTCTAATGCCTTATCTCTCATGAATAACAAATCTCCATAAGATTGGAGATAGCCCGGTGCAATTTCCAAAGAGAGGAGAAATTCGCCATAGTCACGTGGGTACTATACTCGTACACGCTAACAAGAAGACGAGCCAAGACGTCTCGCGACGACTCTGGAAATTTTGAAGCAAACTGATGAAGCGCAACATGACAACGCCTACATGACTTGCGCGGGTCACGACACAAGGCGTCTTCCTTTCTTTAAATCCCACCCAAGAATGCGACCATTCTCCACAACCATCTCCCATCTTTAAAGCTGGCAGAAGCAACACGGCGCAATGTCAGCTTCAACCATGACAGCAGCGCAAGCTGAACTCGTTGGGTTCGTCGATCCCATGGAATGTGTCACGATGCGTTTGCTAATCTGACTACAGGTTACTGACTCAGGAGGAGATTCCCATCAAGCTTCGATGCGCCATCTGCAGCAAATTGGCTGTAAACGCGTTTCGCCTTCCCTGCTGCGAGCAGGCGATATGCGAAGCTTGTAAGTATCCACGGCTCCCTATATAAAGCTCTCAGGTTCTAACACCAGCCGCAGGCCAGTCCACCCTACCTTCGTCATGCCCCGTTTGCGAACACACGCCTGTCTCTGCAGCAGATTGCAAACCGAATAAGTCTTTACGAACAACTATCAAAGTCTTCCTTAGGACGGAAGAAAAGAAGCGCGAGGCGGTGAGATTGAAGGAAGCGAAAGCGTCGCCGCCAGAGACTCCGCTTGTCGTTGCGCCAGCTCCATCAGAGACGCCCGTGCCGGCTGATCCTGCCCTCTCAGAGCCAAGCAAAGATGCGCCCACTGCGCCCACTGCTGAAGCGACGGCTGAAGACCCTGCGACAACAGATCCTCCAGGGGAAACTCCAGCAGATACTGCGAGGGTCGATCCAGCAGCCCAGAAAGATATTCCTCAGCAGTCGATAGAGGTAGGACCCACCACGCGCCAAACATGGTCCCAGACACTGACAATCACATAGGAAATTACGCCTGGCCAAGAACCAACAACAGATGGAGAGCAAGTTGATAAAGAGACAACTGGAAAAGACGTAGAAGGTGTTTCCCAGATACCTGCGTTTGGCGCCGGGATGGGATTCAATCCTGGTGCTGCTGGTGGTTTCCCAGGAATGGGCTTCGGAGGCGATATGTCCCAGATGCAGATGATGATGTCTATGCAGAATGGCATGGGTGCAGGGGCCTTTGGCAATTTTCCGATGATGGGTACGTTTAGCATAAATCATGTCGCTACGAGCTCAAACTAACAATACCACAGGTATGCCTGGAATGGGCATGGATCCTATGACGATGCAGAACATGTTGATGAACGGAGGCGGCTTTGCGGGTGGCATGGCGATGAACGGCATGGGAATGGGGATGGGAGGCTTCGATGGTGGGATGGGCTCTGGCTACAATAATGGGTGGAACGGACAACAATCTTGGAATGTCGGACCAGATAATTTCAATCTTCCAAATGCAGCTGGCATGGGTCACGGTGACTATGGAGCTAATAACTCTGGATACGCCTCTCAATCTGCAGGATATAATCAAGGTAATTATGGACGCGCAAACCATCACAATGACTACTCCCAAGGTTACCGAGGTCGTGGTAGGGGACGAGGCGGCTACGGTCGTGGTGGCTATGGGTATGGTTCAAATGAAGCCTTCTCACAGCAGTTACCACAGCAGTTTGGCCAGCAAAGAAATGGCCAAGTTAGTGATACAGGATCCATCCCCACAGGACCAAAAGCAGATGCAACTCCTGCTACTCCTGGTAATGTGGATGAGTTTGGTAGAGAAATTCGCCCAAAATCACAACCAGCAGAAGAACATTCAGCTGCTAAGGCAGAAGATAAAGCAGACGAACCAGACGCCAAAGGAAATGATGGTCCCTCAGAAGTCCTCCCAGAAGTGGAGGCCGAAGTCTCCGAAAGCTCCGAGAAAGGAATGCCCATCCAGACTTTCGACGAACTGGAGGCTACCAACGCAGGCTATAATTCTGTAAATTCATATGGTCACGCTCACAATGGTTATGGCCAGAACCAGTTTCGTGGTGGCCGTGGAGGCGGTTATGGCGCTATGCAACCTACGACTGTGAAGCCTGTTGACGTGCCGGTCAATGCTCCGACTGGCCCCAAAGCTATGCGCGAGGGCTTCTCAAACTCTAACTTTAGAGTACGGAATTACCCTGTACCGGTTCCGGATACCTCAATAACAGGTGGTGGCGAGAACACAAGTGTGCCGCCAGAAGTACCAGGCAAAAACCAAGAAGGTAGAGACCGAGAACATAGTAGATCCCCTTCGAGAGAAAGATCTAGATCCCGAGACAGGAAGCGAAGCAGAAGTCGAGAGCGGCACCATCGCCGACATAGACACAGATCAACTTCGCGTTCCGAGGACGAGAGAGACAGCGAGCGAAGACGAGAACGCCGACGTGAACGACGCCGTCGGGAAGAAGAGGAAGGAGGCCGTGGTGATGATGGCATTGACAGAGTGGACGAAGAAAGCAGAGCGGAGTTAAATGATCAAGATAAATCGAGATCTGCTTCGCCTTCGGAATCCAAGCGCTCAAGTCACCGAAGCCGCCGAGATAAGGACAAATATCGGGAGCGGGACAAGGCCAGCGAAAGAGAGCACAAGTCTTCTTCGCATAAGCACCGCTCCAGCCATCGGTCACACCGCGATGACAGATCCCGCAGCCGGGACCGCGAGCATCGACACCGCCACAGCCGTCGAGGATCCGAAGATCTCGCCATCGAAACCAAGCCTAAAAAGGAAGCCCCCGTGGAGCCGGAATGTATCAAACCTGCCGTCGTACCCGACGAAGCCGCTCGTAGGCCGTCCGTCATATCTAACGGATTCAGCGGCATCGAGATCAAAGGCGCCAGCACCCGCAACAAAAGCATCACCATATCCGAAGACATCCGCATCCCCACCGGCCC
>QGMK01000142.1:0-39800 GCA_007825345.1 Lachnellula suecica | reverse complement strand
CCACCAGGCGACTTAATCACAATCCTATCTCCCGCCGCCATATTCGCCGTATTCTTCCCTCCAAGGTTAATCACCCTCCCACTCCCCTTAATCCACAAATTCTCACCCCTCTGCCCTTCCTCGCCCCCATTCATCCCGTACGGCGCAAACGCCCTCCTTTCGCTCAGAATGGAGACTTTGATCGGGACGCCAAACTCCAGCTCCCGCACAATCCCCTCGCCACCCTTGTGCAACCCATCCCCTCCACTACCTTCTCTGAGACAGAATTGTCTCAAAATGACAGGATATCTCCTCTCCAAGATCTCAGGGTCGGTGATTCGTGTGTTCGTCATGTTGGTGTGCACACCCCCTGTGCCCTTCCACGTAGGCCCAGCACCGCTGCCGCCACATATCGTCTCATAATATCCCCAGCCATTTTCCTCGTCGTCTGTTCCGAACGTGAGGTTATTCATACATCCTTGACTGGCAGCAGAAGCGCTGAAGGCTTTGAAAACTACATCCACGATCCGCTGACTTGTGAGCACGTTGCCTGCGCACACTGCAGCCTCAGCACTGGGATGCAGTAGTGAGTTGGGAGGGATAATCGTTGTGATGGGACGGATAGCGCCTTGGTTTAGCGGAATATCGGTGTTGACGAGGCAGCGCAGCGAGAATATTATTGCAGAGTTGGTGATGGCGATAGGTGCATTCCAGTTACCGAATGCTTCTGGACCTGTGCCAGTGAAGTCAAAGATAGCGCCGCCAGTAGATGGGTCAATGGTTACTTTGAGCTGGATGCGTGTTCCGTCGTCCATGTAATCGACTGCGTTGAGGGGTGCTCCATCGGTGGAGGTGTGGATTGTTTTGAGCATGTCGCGGACGGCGTGTTCGGCGGCGGATTGGATTTCTTCCACTGTGAGAAATTAGTATGTTCTCACTACTCTATTCTTGGACTTTACTATAAAACTGAACTATTGCCACTCCGTAGTCCGCAATTAAAGAATGAATCAGTTGACTTCCGCGGTGGTTGGCCGCAGCTTGTGCCTTGATATCAGAAATATTATCTCTCAAGCAGCGAGTACCCTGGCACCCTGGTGATTGTGCGGGCGCCATCAGAAGATCGATAAGCTCTTTTTCTTTGAGCTCTCCATTTTCAACCACTTTGAAAGCTTTGATAACCGCGCCTTCTTCCCAGAGCTCTTTCGAGTTGGGCGGCATGGAGCCGGGTAGGATTCCACCAATCTAGAGAAAGTCAACGACAGATTGCACACATAGAGAAAGAGACGTACATCAGCATGATGACCGCGGGAGGCAGTCCAGAAAATGATTTTCTTTCCTTCTGCGTCGAAAATAGGTGTGATGACTGTCAAGTCAGGAAGATGAGTACCACCACATACTGTTCTATTGTTAGCATTGAGACACCGGTCATATCTGAGAATCCTGACCTGGCGAGTTTGACAGAATGACATCCCCGGGTTGTAGATTGTCGCCCCAGTAATCAATCTGCCACTTGACCGCGAACGCCATACTACCAATCTATGAGAGATTAGCCACATCTCTCCAAACTCAACGAAACTAATCGTACCATAGCGGGAACTATCAAACAAGTCAGCCTGGGATTTTATAGATAATTTCAGGAACCGAACAGGCGAGCTCCTGAAAGACGCTGTCTCAGAAGCCGTGACATTCACAACCCCTTCGGCTCCCAATTCATTGCGAAACAAAGGGCTCTGTTGACATACCGTGCGGTGCATTCGCGACCAAACCTCCCTCAGGCGAAAAAACAGTACACGAGAAATCCAATCGCTCCTTAATATTAGTACTAACACTCGTCTTCTGCAACGCCCTTCCCATCTGCTCCGCCACGCCCATGAACCGATGTCCAAAAATCGACAGCTGGATAGGATCCACCGTTGTTGACGAGATCTCTTTCTTGGATGAAGAATGGATGTCCAAGATCACCATGTTGGACAAGATGCTGGCGGTGGCTTCGGGGAGGACTACGATTGTTTGCGAAGAGTCGATGATTAGGGCAGGGCCGGGGATGCGGAGGCCAGGGGTGAGGGTCGATAGGTCGTGGACGGGGGTTTGGTGCCAGCCAAGACTCTTGAAGTAAGCAGGTTTTGTGGTTTTTGTGGAGGGATGAGTCCAGGTGCTGAAAGATGCGAGCTCGACGGACCATGGCGTGGGGAGGTCTAACACGCTGTGACCGATGGAGCGAACTCTGTAGTCGTCGATGATGATATCTCGGCCGACTGGAAGGAAACCGAACTGGCTTTGATGCACGCTCTTGAAAGATGTGATGAAATCGGACTGGGCAGTTTCTTGCACCATTAACGGAGTATCACTTCCGTGGAAACGCATGTTCAGATATCTTTCCGAAGTGACTCGATCCTTTGGAACCCGCTGCTCGAGTAAAGCCTCAACACTGCGGGCTTGCAGTTTGTCTAGCTCAGCGGCAAATAATGACCGGTTTTCTTCTGTGTAGACCAAGGCTGACGGGCTTCGTTCTTCATGAACAACATCGGCGAGAGCCATTCCGTAAGCCGAGAGAACCGAGGAGTACTTGTGGATGAGCACACGAGAGACGCCCAAGGCTTTCGAAATATCGCAAGCATGCTGCCCTCCCGCGCCACCAAACGATGCCAAGTTGTGAAGACCAGCATCGTACCCCTTTGCTTCGGTCAGAGTGCGGATAGGTCTGCACATGGCCTCGTTTGCAACGTCGAGGAATCTGCCACACAAGTTAGAACACGCTTCCCCTGGACTATGACATATCTTACCCCGCAGCAATCTCCTCCAAAGTAAGTTTAATCTCAATTTCTTTATTAATCTCAAAAGTAAGTTCCTCAAACAGCTTTCGACTAGCCTCAACGTCCAAAGGTAAGTCCTCATTGGGACCAAAAATCTTTGGGAAGTACTCGGGCCTCAAGCGCCCCAAAACCAAGTTTGCATCAGTGACAGTTAATGGACCGCCCTTGCGATAACAGGCCGGTCCAGGATGGGCACTGGCGGACTCAGGACCGACTTTGAACATTCCACTCTGCCATTTCAAGATGCTTCCTCCGCCAGCCGCCACAGTATTGATGTCAAGCTGGGGACTTTGGATCGTGACGCCCGCTGTTGTGCTATCGAAAATCTGTTCTAGCTCTCCTGCGAAACGGGAGACGTCGGTACTCGTCCCACCCATGTCAAATCCGATCACAGGCGTGTTATTGATCGGATCTTCCGACGTCCTAGCATATCCCACAACTCCACCCGCCGGTCCAGAAAGAATGGCTCGTAAGCCGGAGAGGGAAGAGAACTCCACCAGGCCGCCATCGCTTTGCATGAACTCGCAGCGGCAGCCACTGGCCCTCAGATCTTCGAACCCAGATTCGAAACCAGCAATGTAGCGTTGGATCTCAGGTGTTAGATACGCATCTGCTGTCGAGGAGTGGCCGCGAGGTACTATTTTAATGACGGGTGCGAGCTCGGCACTGAGCGAGACGTGCGTGAAGCCTATTTCTTCTGCTAATTTGCCGATGGCGAGCTCGTGGTCTCGGTATGTGTAGCTGTGCATGAGACATACTGCAATAGATCGAAATCCTTCGTCGTAGGCTTCTTGTAAGGAAAGCCCTGTGGCGTCGATATCTGATATTGTTAGCTTGCAGCTGAGACCAAGTTACCGGGAAAGGTACCTAATGGTTCTAGTATTCTGACCACTTCCCCTGTGATGCCTCTGACCAGCTTGGCGTCTTTGCTGAGATCTATGGTCTCGGGCGTTTTACTCTCAGTCCAAGCCTCCAGCGTGACGCGTTCAGGTATCTCCACGACCTTGGAGTAGAGAGCATCTGGCTTGTTGATTGCCATGTCGAAAAGCTTCGGTCTTGACTGGTTGCCAATGTGCAGCAAATCCTATTCCGAAATTAATCCCAATGGTCTGACTTCCGTAGGCCAGTTGCGTACCTTCAGGCCCTTTGTTACAGCCAAAACAGTTCGTTCTCCTTTCCTTTCTAACAGCGCGTTTGTGGCAACTGTCGTCCCCATTTTGATAGATTCTGTAAGACGCATTAGGATTTGTCTCAACCCCAGACCAGGTTTACATACCAACTCCTCTCAGGGATATTTTCTGTCCTTTTGGATATTGCCTTCCAGTCGCCTTTTCTAGTACGCGCCGGATGGCTTCCACTGGCGCATCTGGGTAGTTATTCGGATCAACAGACAAGAGCTTGATAAGGATGTCATCTTTGCCAGGAACGGATGCTACACACTAGATACTAGTTAGACTTATTCATGCTTTGGAATGGATCATACGTACATCTGTGAAAGTTCCACCGCGATCAATTGAAATTCTGATCCCCGCCGTGGGGTTGCTGATGGAACCCATATTGTTTGATTCAGTAAGCTAGGATGGATGGGAAAGAAACAATAAATGACAGGATAAATATATGAATGCAATGGGAGAAAAGTGCGTTACACGTATAACATAACTGACTGGCAAAGACAGGTACTGAAGTTCCTGAGGTTTTGATTAAATGTAGGGAGACGCGACGTCAACCAGTGAGGATACTCGCCCCACTATTGCCAATGCATCGCGTTCTGAATGAACATGGAGCACACTCCAAATCGCTGGATCCGGAGGCCCAAGCCCGCATGTGGAGGTGGTGCTCGATAAGCCTTTACAATGAGGCATAAAGTCTATCGCAGAATGGAGCACTGCTTGAGAGTGGGCTGGCGGGTTTGAGAACGCCGTCCAAAGGTGGGGTTTCGCGGCCAATGTTGGAGCTCCACCCCTCCGAACGAGAACTCAATGTCCGATCTAATCCAACGAGAGCAGCCGCAAATTGGGAGTATCGTGTTCGATATAATGATTCATAATACTCCTATTATGAATGTCACTTCCGTATATGTGTCAGACGCTGTGAGACACTTTTGAGCAGCCTTTTAAATGAAGTATGAGAAGAGGAGGGCTAGCCATTTATGTCTCTTACGGAGAGGTAGTTTGAAACGATACAAAATTGAAAAGAGAGAATTTGTCACTTGATGATGAAATTCTTGAGTGTGAAAACAGTATTAATTCGATATCTAATTGATAAGCCTGACGGCGTCATTAATCGCGCCAGCAACGTATTCCACATTGCTGTCGTTAAGACCTGCGATGGAAATACGTGAGGTATCGGCCATGTAAATATGGTACTTATCTAAACAAATCGTCAGTCAAATAGAGAGCTATCAAGTCTGGATGATTTACCTTGCAGATGTTTGATCTGAGCAGGACTTATTCCCGTGTAGCCAAACATTCCAGACTTATTCACAATATGCGACCAATCCCCAGGTGTTTCTAAGCGGAACAACTCATCGTAAAGCTTCTTTCGCATGGCCTTGATGCGAGAAGACATTGTGATAAGGTCCTGGGCCCATTGCTTCGAGATATCAGGCGTGCCTAGCACGGTTGAAGCGATTTGGGCGCCATACACTGGGGGGTTGGAGATAGTAGCTCGTTGGACGTTCTCGAGAATCGATTGAACTGTTCTGGCTATGGAAGGAGATTTGGTGACATACGTGACAAGGCCGATTCGTTCTCCTGTGAAAGGTCAGAAACAGGACCGTGAGATTCAGGATAAGAGAAGTCTTGCACATACCGTAGAGACCCATGCTTTTGGCAAATGAGAGGCATATCGACGCCTCAAAGCCAAGCTCTTCCACAAAATATCGAATCGCCCAGCCATCTTCATTGACGGAGCCCGAGTTGAATCCCAAATAAGCCGAATCGAAGATTGGGAACAATTTCCTTTCCTGAAATACTGTCGCGATCGCCTTCCACTGTTCCTTCGAAGGGTCACATCCCGTGGGATTATGAGCGCAAGAGTGTAGTATGACTATGGAACCAGTAGTGGCTGCACCCAGAACACTCATGTAGCTTTCGAAATCGAACGCTCCACTCTTGTAATATGGTAGCTTCTTGACATCGAAACCCAAAGAACTGAAGAGCAGTTCGTGGTTTGACCATGTAGGGTCAGTGATGAAGACAGCTTTTGGACCAGGATCAATTTTCTTCAAGGTAAGTCCGGCTAAGAAGAGTGCACCAGTGCCAGAAAGTGACTGGCAAGAGGCAACCTAGCCCAATGTTAGCCTCTCACTGCCAGGAAAGGACCATGGAGGCTCACTCTATCCTCGCTGAACGCCTTGGTCTCCTTGAATACTAACTTCACAGCTTCATCGCGAAACGCTTTCAGTCCAGCAATGGGAAGGTACTCATGGCCACAATTTGCGATGAGCTCCTTCGCCATTCGAACGGAGGGCAATACCCACGGCTTGCCATTCTCGTCACGATACGTTCCTGCTCCAATGTTTACTTTCCTAGAGTCCGTATCCGCGAGATAATTCTTTGTGACTTCGAAAATGGCATCGGGAGGTATAAATTGTGCAGTTTTGAAAATCGACGGCGTTGAATACTGAACGGAACCCATGCTGGCGGATTTGTTTGAGCTTGAGGAATTTGTGGATTGCTGTGGTAAGCCGGCGGTATAATGCAATACTCTCGAAATAAATTACAATGGTAAATCCTCAAGATTCCGGGTCCCAGTGGAACTTTCAGCCTCCCACTTTGGATGACTTTGGTGGAGCACCCATCCGTTGTCCACTATCCGCGGGGAAACGTGCATGACCCTTGCACGAGTGCGAAAACGGCCCTTAGATATATAGGTGCGGTATGGAATAGAATTCAAAACTTCAAATACTTTTGTCTGCATCCAAATGTCTCCTTCAATCCCTCCTCGAGGCATTTACGCGCCCGTTGTCGCGTTCTTCAACGAAGATGAATCACTCGACCTCTCCGCCCTCGAAGCTCACATAACTCGCCTTGCGAAATCGGGAGTCGCTGGCCTCGTTGTACAAGGATCAAATGGAGAAGCCCCTCATTTGCTTCACTCGGAACGCCAGGAGGTGATTGCGACTGCTTCTGCGATATTGAAGAAACATGGCAAGAGCGATGCAGTTGTCATCGCTGGATGTGGCGTTCAGAGCACACGCGAAACGCTTCTGCTGTGTAACGAGGCAAAGGAATCCAGAGCACACTTTGCTCTCATATTGAGTCCGAGTTATTGGAGTAAGTAATTTCCATTGTTGTTCGACGTGCCTCTTGAAAGCCAGAGGACCCTTTGTTGATTTTGTACTGTACGGTAGCCGGCGCAATGCAAAAACCAGCCATTGAGAAGTTCTTCAACGACGTCGCAACTTCCTCTCCCATCCCCATTCTCCTCTACAATTTCCCTGCTGTAACCTCCGGAATCGACCTCGACTCGGACCTCATTGCCACACTCGCGGCTTCGAATCCCAACATCGTGGGCTGTAAGCTGACCTGCGGCAACTTGGGAAAGTTGCACCGCGTAGCGCATGATGCTAGAATCCCGCGCCCGTTCGCTGCTTTTGCGGGGAAGTCGGACTTTTTTCTACACGGTTTAGTGGCGGGATCTAATGGAGTCATCGCTGCAGCTGCAAATATGTTTCCCAAAGTCCATGTGAAGCTGATGGCGGACTTTGACGAAGGGAATTTGAAGGCAGCCCAAGATTTGCAGACGAAGTTGAGTGATGCGGACTGGGTATTAGTGCAGCTGGGTGTGGCAGGCCTGAAAGCTGCGTTGGACAGATATTACAGCTATGGAGGTGGCAGAAGCAGGAGGCCGCTAGGGATGGTTGACGGCGCCAAGTTTGAGGGACGAGCCGATAGCATTTTGAAGGAGTTGGTGGACTTGGAGAATAGTTTGTAAGGACTGTACGTGAACCACGTAGAGCGCAAGATCTAGATTGCTGAGCGCTGTGTCAACTTTGCAAGCACTGTACGTGAACTTTTAGATACATCTCTAGAGCGTCAGATCTAGAACGTTGAGCATATTGTCAGCTTGTTGAGACTTTCCCCTCCAGATTTCAGATGAGAGTTTTCCTAACAAGGTGAACAAGTAGACAAGTGGACCTACGGATAATTGTTGAAGCATAAAAACTATGATCTTCACTGCTTCAGGAACAAAAGCTTTGACTTGCTTATTCGAGGTTTCAGCGGCAGATCACGCTTCTCCCACAAGTCCGCTTCGGTACTTGTGTCGTCTTGTAACGAAATCTGCACGAGATCCAGAGCCTTGTCACTTAACGTCGTCACAGCATAGCCTTGTAGGTAGCAAGCGCCGGGTTTTATACAGCCAATCAAATCCTGCAATAAGTTCTCGCACTTTCAGAGATTCCGAAGCGGTGAGCTTGGCTGGATTTATCAGCTGGAATGACCAATCCGACCCGCTACTCTGATATTACGGTTTCGGCTCTATTCATTTTCCGTTATGTTATGGGAAGCCAGGTGTCAAAAAGGAAGAGTAATACGGTATGACTCTGACTAGTGTATGACAGAACATGGCTCATCTGCTGGTGTTCCTGGTCATTTCTTGGCTCTCCAATGATCATTGAAATATTTTACCTCAAATAGACCTCTAAGGGGTACGGATAGCCGGAAGGGCCTGACATGTCGGATATCGCATTTGCAATCAGCAACTCCAGCCGATCATAGAGCTTTTGAAAATTATCCTTCGCCCTTTGTACTGGACTTGTTTACTTATCGTGAGCGCCTTATGCCACTTACGTGTAGTACCGGTAATATGATCCCCCCTATATCGGGATTCTGTGCAGCAACTACCCCCCCTATGGAGCAACAGGGCCCTGTTAAATGACTCGAAAAGATCCATAGATTGCACTTGCATGACAATTGCGGACTTTAAAAGAGCCAATGCGGCATGACGCGGGGCGATCGCAGAGAGCTGCCAAAAATGCTTGAGCAACGATGGGCGGGGCCGCGTGATAGACCAATAAACCCTCGAAAGAGCGCCCAGGGGCTAATGCATGACCCATTGAAATCTCGTTGAAATCTCGTACTTTAAGATTTTTGGAGACTGTGCAAGGTCCGACCTCTACAGTAGTCCTTAAATCCGTGCACCAAGGATAGCGGAAAATCGAAGAGTCCGAAACCATCGGGCCTATCGCCCAAAGAGGGTCGCCGCGCGTGACAAGGGAAAGAAGAAAGTCGTTGTTTACATACTGGCTGTCTTCTTGCCTTTCCTCGCCATCATCATTGCCCAAACTTCTTTGTTTGTAATACTAATAAAAATTCAATTGTTAATGTTCCTCTTCTTTCAGGACATTCTTCTTATTTTCGGAGGCCATCGAGCCAGCACGTCCTGTAGAGAAGTCTTCTATTAAGCTTATTTTTGGCGAAAGCGCCCCCGCCGTCGAAAATGTCTGAGAAGACAACCCACCAGGAATCTCCCAGGGCAGTCGAGGAAGCCCCAAACCCAGCCAGCAATGCTGTTCGATCATCGGCCGATACTCTCGGAGACGCAGAATCCCAGCGAGAAAATGCGCGGCACAACAATCCGAATGGCTTCGCGCACACAGAGAGCGGCGTCGACGTCAAGGCTGCGGAGGCAGAATTCGCGGACTTGCAAAGGGAGCTGTCAGGGATAAGCCACACGAGTCGACGATTATCGAGAACGCAATCAAAACAAAGGAGCCTCGGCGGAAAGGATGTCGAGAAGGCCGTCTCTTCGGATCAATCTTCAGAGGCAGAAGCTTTCGATCTCGAAGAGACTCTGCGAGGGAACCGCCAAGCCGAGGCCGATTCAGGCATACGATCGAAGCATATTGGAGTTGTCTGGGACAAACTCACTGTATCTGGAAAGGGAGGCGTTACCAACTTCGTGAAGACGTTTCCTGATGCTTTCGTCAGTTTCTTCAATGTCATCGAGACCGGGATGAATATTTTTGGGGTGGGGAAGAAAGGGAAGGAGGTTAAAATTCTCCAAGACTTCCAAGGAGTTGTACACCCAGGCGAGATGGTGCTGGTGCTTGGGAGACCTGGGTCCGGATGCACAACGTTCCTCAAGTTGATAGCCAACCAACGCGCGGGCTACACCTCTGTAGATGGCGAGGTTTCGTACGGTCCTTTCGATGCACAAACTTTCGCCAAGCAGTACCGCGGGGAGGCTGTATACAACGAGGAAGATGATGTTCATCATCCAACGCTTACTGTTGGACAAACTTTGGGCTTCGCATTGGACACGAAGACGCCTGGAAAGCGACCGCATGGAATTTCCAAAGTGGATTTCAAGGACAAAGTCGTCACTACCCTCCTCCGAATGTTCAATATTGAGCACACCAGGAACACGATTGTGGGCAACCAATTTGTTCGAGGAGTATCCGGGGGCGAACGGAAGCGTGTATCCATTGCGGAAATGATGATTACGTCTGGAACAGTTTGCGCCTGGGATAATTCGACTCGCGGATTAGATGCTTCAACTGCCCTTGATTACGCCAAGTCGCTTCGAGTCATGACGAACATCTACAAGACAACCACTTTCGTCTCATTGTATCAGGCTAGTGAAAATATCTACAAGCAATTCGACAAAGTTTTAGTGATCGACGATGGACGAGAAGTCTATTTTGGCCCTGCCAAAGAAGCCAGAAGCTATTTTGAAGAGCTTGGATTCAAGGAGAAACCTCGCCAGACATCTCCGGATTTTTTGACTGGATGTACCGACGAATTCGAGCGCGAGTATGCCGAGGGTCGATCAGCCGAGAATGCACCACACAGCCCCGAAACATTGGCTAAAGCATTCAACGAGTCAAAATTTGCCAACCTTCTCAGTGATGAGATGGCACAATATCGGAAAGCCATCGCAGAAGATAAGCAGAAACATGAGGATTTCCAAGTTGCCGTCCACGACAGCAAGCGGAAGGGTGCTTCGTCAAAATCTGTTTACAGCATCCCCTACTACCTTCAAGTCTGGGCTCTCATGTAAGTCAACTCCCTAATCCGGGCTGATGTGTCTGGTTGAAATGTCATACAAGCTGTAAAGCACCACTCTGGATCTCGATTATACTTTTTGACGGACAATGCTGACTCCGATATCACAGGCAACGACAATATTTGATCAAGTGGCAAGACAAGTTCTCTCTTGTGGTGAGCTGGATTACCAGTATTGTCATTGCAATCGTTCTAGGTACTGTCTGGTTGAATCTTCCCAAGACCTCTGCGGGAGCGTTTACCCGTGGTGGCTTGCTCTTCATCAGTCTTTTGTTCAACGCGTTTCAAGCCTTTTCAGAACTCGCAAGTACTATGATTGGCCGTCCAATTGTAAATAAGCACAAAGCATATACGTTTCATCGACCTTCGGCCCTCTGGATCGCCCAAATCATTGTCGATTTAGCCTTTTCCGCCACTCAGATCTTGGTCTTCTCGATCATTGTTTACTTTATGTGCGGCCTTGTCCGTGATGCGGGAGCATTTTTCACCTTTTATCTCGTCGTTGTCAGCGGTTACTTGGCGATGACCCTGTTCTTCAGAACAGTTGGTTGCCTGTGCCCGGATTTCGACTACGCCATTAAGTTTGCTGCTACAATCATTACCTTCTTTGTCATTACTTCTGGATATCTAATCCAGTACCAATCAGAAAAAGTCTGGATAAGATGGATTTACTGGATTAATGCTTTGGGTCTGGGTTTCTCAGCTCTTATGGAAAACGAGTTTAGCAGAATCGATTTGACCTGCACTAGCGAATCGCTGGTTCCTTCTGGACCAGGATATAACAGCATCGCCAATCAAGTATGCACTCTCGCTGGCTCTGTGCCCGGAACAGATCAAGTCTCGGGCTCAGCATATATCACTGAGGGATACGCCTATGCCCCCAGTGAGTTATGGCGAAATTGGGGCATTATTCTGGTTTTGATTGTAGGATTTCTCTTCACCAATGCTACTCTTGGAGAATGGGTTACATTTGGTGCCGGTGGCAACGTTGCAAAGGTCTTCCAAAAGCCCAACAAGGAACGAGCGGAGCTGAACGCCGCTCTCGTTGCCAAGAGGGATGCCCGCAGATCTACCAAGAATGAGGCCGAGGGCTCTGAGCTCAAGATTACTTCGAAGGCTGTTCTTACGTGGGAAGGGTTGAATTACGATGTCCCCACTCCAGCTGGACAACTACGTCTGCTCAACAATATTTACGGATATGTCCAGCCAGGAGAATTAACTGCTCTGATGGGAGCTAGTGGCGCGGGAAAGACTACTTTGTTGGACGTGCTCGCTGCCAGAAAGAACATCGGTGTTATCTCTGGTGACGTTTTAGTCGATAGTATTAAGCCTGGGACCTCATTCCAGCGAGGTACTTCGTATGCCGAGCAACTTGATGTTCACGAGCCCACCCAGACTGTCCGAGAAGCACTCCGATTCTCTGCCGACCTCCGTCAACCCATCGAAGTTCCTCAATCCGAGAAATATGCTTATGTCGAAGAGGTTCTTAGCCTGCTGGAGATGGAGGACATGGCCGATGCTATCATTGGAGACCCCGAATCCGGCCTGGCTGTTGAACAGCGCAAGCGTGTAACAATTGGTGTCGAGCTCGCAGCTAAGCCTGAACTGCTACTGTTCTTGGACGAACCCACTTCTGGTCTTGACTCACAGAGCGCCTTTAATATTGTTAGATTCTTAAAGAAACTTGCAAACGCTGGACAGGCTATTCTTTGCACTATCCATCAGCCAAACGCCGCTTTGTTCGAGAATTTCGATCGGTTGCTTCTACTTCAACGTGGCGGACAGACTGTCTACTTTGGAGACATTGGAAAGGATGCTTGTGTATTGCTGGAGTATCTTCGTAAACATGGAGCCGACTGCCCACCCGATGCCAACCCTGCCGAGTACATGCTGGACGCCATAGGAGCCGGACAAGCTGCGCGTGTTGGAGACCGAGACTGGGCTGAGATCTTCGCTGAATCTCCCGAACTTGCAAATATCAAAGACCGCATCTCACAAATGAAAGCCAGGAGACTCGAGGAAGTTGGAAGCAACGCCAAGACCGATGAGAAGGAATACGCTACACCTATCCTGCATCAGTTGAAGATTGTTCAGAAGCGAACCAACTTGTCATTCTGGAGATCTCCCAACTACGGATTCACACGACTCTTCAACCACGTTGTAATCGCCCTTATCACTGGTCTTGCATACCTTCACCTTGATGACTCCAGAGAATCCTTGCAATACCGTGTCTTCGTCATCTTCCAAGTCACTGTCCTTCCAGCCCTCATTTTGGCTCAGGTCGAACCAAAGTATGCTCTCTCTCGAATGGTCTTCTACCGTGAAGCATCTGCCAAGATGTACGGCCAATTCGCCTTTGCTTCATCCCTAGTAGTCGCCGAAATGCCCTACTCCATCCTCTGCGCTGTCGGCTTTTTCTTGCCTCTCTACTATATGCCCGGTTTCCAGACCGCTTCCTCGCGCGCCGGCTACCAATTCTTCATGGTCCTCATTACCGAACTCTTCTCCGTCACCCTCGGCCAGATGGTCGCAGCAATCACTCCTTCGCCCTTCATCTCCGCGCTCCTAAACCCCTTCATTGTCATCACCTTCGCGCTCTTCTGCGGTGTCACCATTCCCAAGGCGCAAATTCCCAAATTTTGGCGCGCGTGGCTCTACCAACTCGACCCCTTCACCCGTCTCATTGGCGGCATGGTCGTCACCGAACTCCACGACCGCCCCGTGACCTGCAAGGAGAGCGAGCTCAACCCGTTCACTGCCCCAGCCGGCCAGAACTGCGGCGAGTACATGAGCAACTTCTTCAAGGCTGGTGGCCCGGGTTACATTGTGAATAATGCCACCAGTGCATGCCAGTACTGCGCGTACAAAGTCGGAGACCAGTTTTACAGCGGTCTTGGTTTGAACTTCGATAACCGCTGGAGGGACTTGGGCATCTTCGTTGCGTTTGTTGGAAGTAATTTGATTTTGCTGTTTTTGGGTGTAAGTTCTTCCTTCCCTTTCATACTTTGCACAGCTGACATGAATATAGTCGAGATACCTGAACTTCAACCGTAGATAAACGGTTGTTGATACGATATGTCTCTTATGTTTAGTTGTTTAATGATTGCATTTGCAGGAGCGTTTAGAAGAAGTTATAGCGGGGCTTAGATAAATGAGGAGGACGAGTGTATGTATAAAATAGACGCTCTATAGATAGACATGGACAATTTGTACCTTCGGAATTGCTTCAAGAACTTTCACTTATTGTTTTCCGTAAAGTGCTGAATATACTGTAGGTGAACCATGAGGCGCAGTTCTTTCGCAAGTGGCGTGAGATTTGACTTGGGCGCACGTTACACAATCACGCACAAGGGGATTTGTGAATATTAGCGGCAAACTTATGTTTCAGAGTCGATGAGTGACCCACGAGACTTGGCTTGTCGGTCGTGGCAAGACGGCAGATCTTTCCCGTAAAACTTGTGGGCTTTGGTGGCCGAGTTACTATTCGAGTTTGTTTTTCCTGACAGGGATTCACATTTGACTTTCTAGGCAATATTCACGGTCTGCCTTTTCTCAAGAGAGTTATATTCAGCCTTAGTCAAGGTAGCTTAAGAATGACTCTAGGTAGGAAGCAAACTCAACCACCAAATCTCTTTCAAGAAAAAAATTGAAATCCAGCAAATTAGCAAACAACCTCGAGATCTGCCAAGAAATGTCCAGCGGCAACATACAGCTCCGCTATCACTCTTATCCCTTTGCTTTTTCCAAGAGGAGGAAGGTCCCTTCCTCAGGTTCCAGCCGCACAGCTCTGTTACCTTTTGCGAGTTCCAGCAGAGACGTGGAATCAAGTCGCTCTTGCCATTGTCCTCTGCTGCTAGGCAGAGAAGCTACGATTCACTATTGACCTAAGGTCGCTCTTCTCTACTAAACT
Organism: Lachnellula suecica; assembly: GCA_007825345.1. Classification (NCBI taxonomy): domain Eukaryota; kingdom Fungi; phylum Ascomycota; class Leotiomycetes; order Helotiales; family Lachnaceae; genus Lachnellula; species Lachnellula suecica. The sequence continues at coordinate 25,086 of QGMK01000142.1, read as the reverse complement.
CTATTTATTAACTCCGGCCGCGCTTCCCTGCACTCGACTCGAACACTTCTTCTTCGACCAGGCAGAAGCACTTCTCTATTCGCGAAAAGCAAATAACTATCATCCCGGCACTGTTTCCGCAATTCAAAAGCCAATCACCTTCAATCGGCAAAGCACATACCCCCGCTTTTAAAGCCGGCGAGATTACACAACCCATCAGTCGACGCGATTCAACTCGATTGCACTCGACTTGACGCGATGCGGAATTCGACGCTTCGCAAAGCAGCAGAATTGCGTGATCTTCATCTTCGCTTTTCAATATTCACCTTTTCAGATAGCTCGCTCTACTAGAGCTCTGACTGTCTTGTCCTGTCCTCACCTTCTCCTTCCCCTCTTCTCCAACATCTCCGCATCAACTTCAGGTCCTCTTCAGGCAAACACCACAACCTTGACTGCTTACACGACAATAACCCACAACATCACCTTTTGTTTACTATTACTCAGCTCTAGCGTGTTATCTGCATGGCACTAGTGCGAACATCACAACCCCACCTTTACCTAGGTAGGCAAGCATCACCCACAACCACCATTCAAGCGCCTACTCAAGACGCGCTATTCCTCAACCTCTCAACACACTCAGCGCTATCGCCCTTAATACAAAGCGAGCGCACATAAGATTCATCCCGAAACACCGCCCATGAAGATGCAGGTCCTAATGAACAACACCGAGCCGGAGAGGCTAGCACCTCTCGGCATCAAGCTTGAAAATGAGAGTAGCCCGCAAGCCCCAGATTCACTGGACTCAGTTGTAAGTTACCCTTGCTGAAACAGAGTCAATGTCTCCAAGCTGACCTCTCTTTAGCTCCGCATAACCTTAAACACGAAGGCAGCAGATACGCCCTCGGCGGATTCGAACGCTACCGAGATGGGCTCACCAGAAGCAGAAGACGTCTTCGACTTGGACGGAGCAATTCAGAGGTTGGCTGGTCCGGTTATCGACCGCAGGGGAGAGCCCGACTTCACCCCGCAAAAGGCTCAGATCATGAAGGAGACCATTGGTCATGTGGCTCTTGCCTTCAAGCGGGACAGGCCGCATCTGAAAGTTCAGCATCACACGGAAGCCAAAATGGATCAAGTCAAACTTTGGCTTTACGGTGTTTGCAGCTTGGATAAGATGACGCCTAAGATAAAGTTAATAAGCCGATTCCCTTGAAATAGAATTTTGCTGACCTCTTCCAGCGAGTTGTACAATATCAGAGGCACGTTAGCATTAATCCGAAACCCCGAAACAAAATTTCCGGTCATTTATCAAAGAATCGCCGAAGCTCTTAGTGAGATATTTGGTTCAGAATGGGAGCCTCCTGCGATTAAATCTGCCAAACCACACAAATCCCCCAGGAAAGAGCCAAAGGTTGTGAAAAGCCCTTTGATCCGAAGCCGTTCCAGAACCCCAAGATCGGTTGCCGGAGAAGGACATCCCATCATGAAAGCCCCGAAAGACCACCCGATATTTGGAGAGGCTGGGGTCATGAGACACATCAATATTCGGAAGGTGAAAATGACGGCGTATCATGTTGATCCAAATTTCAAGAAGGACTTTCATTCCTTCGGTCACAACAATCTCGTTGTCGGCCAATGCTGGCCTCTTGTTGTTGCGGCGTTCCGGGATGGAGCGCATGGTAAGTTTCTCGATATCCATGCTGCGATTCTACTAACACTATTCTCAGGTTGCCCAATGGCAGGAATATGTGGAACGCAACAAGAAGGTTGCTACTCGGTCATTGTGTCTGGCGCATATAGCGATTTAGATCTTGATGGGGGAGATGATATCTTCTACTCTGCCCCCAAGGCTCAAGAAGGCCAGAACGACAAAATGAGCCGTACAAACTCGGGCACGAAGACCTTACTTCAGTCAGTGGAGACACGTAAGCCGATCCGAGTATTGAGGCAATCATCTGGACACTGGGACGGCAAGCCGAAGCTCGGAATTCGCTACGATGGCCTTTACGTTGCCGAAGAATGTAAAGAGGTAAGCCATCTGGTTGCCGGGATGTTGATCCAATTTCACCTGAAGCGTTGTGTAAATCAAGAGCCCATAGACCGAACGAGACCGACGCAAGATGAGAGGAGGCAATTTGCTCATGTCGGAAAGGGATTTCTTTGATTGATATGGGTTTAAGGGATCGGAACAGGCGTTGTGTTCTAATTCAGCATGCTCCGAATATTCTGCGTTGCTTCCTGACATATAACTGGATGAATTAGGGCGTGGCGTATACAGTAGCTAGAAGTTTAAGGGAGGGAAATGGACTGAACATGCGATGCTTTTATAAATCTTGGTCCAGCTGAACTATGAAGTGAAAAAAGGAAGCCTTAAGATTGTTCAAAAAAAGGTGCGAGATTTCTGCCATGCACGTGATGCAGAGTCTACGTCGCGCATCTCGCGCGAATCAACAAAGTCAAGTCGCGTCGCGCAACAGGTCAATTATATGTGAATCAACCCTCGCCATGGAACCAGATGTGCTCCGAATGGTTCCGAATATCTTCTCTTCGAATTGATCCGCCAAATTCCTACGCACCTACCGCGCTGCAAAGCCCTGGTTCACGCGCCCAACAATGAATCCTGATGACCTCCTCGCAAACCTCAACTCCTCCCAGCACGCAGCTGTGTCCTCCTTCGCAGACACCCTCGCCATCTTAGCTGGCCCCGGCAGCGGCAAAACACATACACTGACCTCCCGAACAGCGTGGCTACTCGCCCAAGGTCTACAGCCATGGAACATCATCGTCGCGACCTTCACGGTCAAGGCAGCGCGAGAAATGAAGGAGCGGATTGGCAAGCTACTCGGGAACGGATTAGAGTCGAAACTCATACTAGGGACCTTCCACAGCATCGCGCGGCGGTACCTGGCTCGATACGGAGAACTGATTGGAATAAAGAAGGACTTCGGGATTGCGGATTCGGCAGACTCATTAGCGATTATCAAGAGGATTGTGAAGAGGCACAACTTCATGATTGACCCCAAGGTTGCGCGGTCCCGGATCAGTGGGGGGAAAGCGAGGGCGGAGAAGAAACAGGAGACGCCCAAGTCGGGCGCGAAGACTGTGGAGGCGCAGGAGTTTGAGCTTTGTTGTGCGGAGTATGAGGCTGCGCTGCAGAGGTCGAACCTTCTGGATTACGACGATTTGTTGCTTCGATGCGTGGATCTGCTTCGGAATCATCCCTCCTGCGTCTCGAATGTCGAGGCGGTGCTCATTGACGAGTTTCAAGATACGAATATTGTACAGTTCGACCTGATGCGACTTTTTGCTGCGGAGAAGAAACGAATTACGATTGTGGGGGATCCGGATCAGAGTATATATGGCTTCAGAGCGGCGGAGATCAAGAATTATAAGCGGATGCTTCGTCAGTACCCGGCTACAGTTACGATTGCGTTGGAAGAGAACTATCGTTCGTCGGGAGCAATCTTGAATATGGCTTTGAATGTTATTCAACAAGATGATGCACGGGTTGAGAAATCACTTACAGCTACTCATATGGTTGGAACTCGACCTGTCCTTCGCCGGCTTGCTGGAGCTTACAAAGAGGCTGAATGGATTGTGATGGAGATCCAGAGATGCATGGGTATGACTGGTGGTCTAATGGATCTGAACGACGTTGCCATTCTTCTACGATCCTCTGCTCTCTCTCGTCTCATTGAGACTGCTCTTGGGAGGGCTGGTATAGCATACCGAATGGTTGGTGGACTTCGATTCTACGATCGAGTTGAGATCAAGACCATTTTAGACTATTTGAGAGTCATCAACCAGCCTGACAACAATGATGCGTTGGCTCGAATTATCAACACCCCATCGAGAAGGATTGGCGAGGCTACCATTAAGTCTTTGTTAGAGCAAGCGGATTTGGCAAAGATCACACTCTGGAACTTGATACTCGGGATATTACGTGGGACGAGAACGTCAAAGGCGAAACTCCAAAAATCGGCAGAGCAAGGACTGGCAAAACTGGTTGATTTGGTTCTCTTGGCGAGGAAGAAACTATCGGCCCCTCCCAAGGAACGACCCACAACAGTTGAACTAATAAACGATGTGATCAAGAAGACCAACTATGAAGAATGGTTGGTAGAGCACCAGCAAGATGTTCATAAAGCTCGTTGGGATAACGTGCAAGAACTCATTACGCAAGCAAACGATTTCAGCATCTTCTCTCCTGCGGATATGAAGACGAAACCCTTCCCAGCATCGATGGACTGGAGCAAAGAGAGGATGAAGATCATCTGTCAAGATTTCTGGCCAATGTGGCACTTGCCTCTGAAGTCAAGGCAGATGATGCGGAAGGAGCTCCCACTGCTCAAATCACCATTTCGACAATTCATGCAGCCAAAGGTCTCGAGTGGCCTGTTGTATTTATACCAGCTACCTACCAGGGATCCATACCTCACTCCAGGTCTGACGATACCAATGAGGAGCGAAGACTTTTATACGTCGCGATGACTCGAGCTAAGGCATTACTGTACATGAGCTATCCACTCAAGAACTCACAAGGGGAGCAAACGAATTTGTCTCCCTTTTTGTCGCCATCCTGCCTAGCACCACTCATTGACATGAAGGGGCATGCACTAGGACCCTCTATAGTCCAATCAATCTCACACATCCTTCGACGACCTTGCCCCACAATGGGAGCAATTTCAGAATCGAGATCTTTGCTTCGGAGCACAGAGGATGACCTCTTCCCAATTGACGGTGAAGATAAGGAAGAAAATGCAGAGGCAAGGTGGAGGCTTGAGCACACAACTGGAAATCCAAGACAAACACTCGGACAGCCGGTGCCCAAACGCCAGCGCGTCGAGCTCGGTCGATCGGTCAGTAACCTTGAAGGGAGAGAACAGAATTGGAAACCAACATATGTTACGACAATGGCTCGAGCGTCGACATTTACAGGCACTTCAGTTGCTGTGGAAACCGACTTTTTGAACGTACGAGCAAATCTTCAGATACTGCAAGAGCAATCTGTAAATACTACGGCCGCAGCAACAGAAAAGGAAGACGGCAGAAGGAAACCAGCAACCCAGAAACCTGCCATGACGAAAAAGGCAAAGGCACTCGAGGGGCAAGGCACTCTTTTTGGGTTTCTGGGCAGGCCAGACCCTCGGGAAGAATGCACTCTTCCCAGTACAAGACCAGCCACAGCTGTTAAGAATTCGAAAATCGAACCCCATGCTCACGTTGTACCGAGCACTTTCAACCGACCTCGCGTGGTGACCGCACAAAGTGAGGCAAGTGGCATCGACCCCGCTCTTGCCAACCGCCGGATCGGTCCTGCCGCAAGCAATCGGCCACGCGCAACTCTCCCTGGGGAACACGACCGAAACAATTACGTATTTCTCTCAAGTTCACCGCAGAGATCGAGAGCACCACTACTGGAAGAAAACCCCGTGCCTGAAAAGCCGCTTGGTTTGACTTCGAATCCGCCTTTGATGCCTCTTATTCGCCCTGCGAAGACATTTCACGATACGACGGTTTCAACGATGCAGACTTCAATGGCTTCCAAGAAGACGTATGGTACCAAGCGGAGTATAGAGGGCTGGTCTAGTAAGAACAGGCAAGCTTTCAAGCCTCCAACTATGAAACGACTGTAATGATATTATCCTCATGATATGGTGTGGTATTTTGGAGTTTACGGGGCGTTCCGGTTAGGAATCAGCATGGCTGCTGCCGGGTGATGTACATGATGCGCTATTAAATTGGCTACAACGTGGCTTGGTCTTGGGATGGCGGATTTTGCTCCGATGCGCTCATTATATATCGTGTATAGACATGAATTACCATTAGCTACGTGCTGTAAGACCTTTCACCGTGTGCTTTGCCATAAAAGACATTTTTCTTCGCTGTGGCTTGTTCTTAGGTCATCTGGGTAGTCCCCGCTATTTTGGTCCTTTCCAGTCCTTCAAGATTTATTGGTTCAATTTCAGTTGTATTCGCAGAAGCTATGGACAAGAATGTTTCAAATATTTCAGACACGTGCCTTTCCTAAATCCTGTCCTCCGTCCACTCTACTCAAGCCTCAACTCCCAGAGCTTTGAAATCCTTCGGGTCAGTATATTTTCCATGGAAAGGATCCTCATGGTAACCATCCTGTCTCGGCCTGTCATGATCAAAGTCCAATCTCTTGTATCCATGCTTTCTCGCATTCAAATAATCCGCCATATTATACACCGTCTCATCCAGCGGCTTGCCAATGCCCAGTCTCTTCAACAGCGGACTATCAATCGGCTCCAACCGCACTTCATCACCCGGCCGAGCGAAGTAGATGACTCCAATACGTTTCTCGCGCTCTTGGTCCGCAGGTGGCTTGATTACGCGGTGGATGGTTGCCTTGAACAGACCGCCGGAGAGGAGCTCGAGTGCTTCTCCGACGTTGACGACGAGTGATTGGGGCAGGTATTGGACCCATTTCCAATCCCCTTTCGCGGTCAAGATTTGTAGGGCGGAGATAGGCTGCGAGAAGAGGAATGTGAAGGAGCCCCAGTCTGTGTGGCCAGCCAGGTATAGATCTCTGTATTTCTGATTGTCGTCTTCGGTGCGCGGGTTATAGATCATGTATCTGAGATACTCCGTGCTCTCCTTCCCGAACGCATGGGTAGCTGCCACTTGTTCCTCTGGCACTTCCAGGATCATGGAGATGAGGACCAGGAGCTTGCGGAGGACGTTGGTGCGGATCGTCTTTATCAGTTCGTTGACTTCGGGCATGTGGGGTCGCAGGATTTCGGGGTGTTGGTGGTTTTCTGGGTCGTAGGTGAGGATGTTGTAGTGATCCAGTGTCTTGTGGAAGCCGCCTTTCGTTCCCAGGGCACCTGCTGGCTTGAAGCCGACGTATCTGCCCCGAGCGTCTTCTTCAGGGGTAGCCTCATATGGTGCCTTCTCTTCAGGCGCGAGGGTCATCACGGCATGGGCAAGGCTGACTTGCGACTCGTAGAGTTCTTGGGCAATGCCATGGTTGGAGATTGTGAGGAAGCCGTGCTTGGTAGCGCCGTCCAGCAGCTCTTTGGCGAGTTCTTTGCGAGTAGCTGGGTCGTCGAATTTGGACAAGTCGATGTTTACGAGATCGACATAGTCCAGGGTGTCCTTGGTAGGAGCACAAGGTGTGAATTTTGGGATTTGTGGAATAGTAGCAGAAGGCATATTGAGTGTGTAGATGATGAGTGTATTGTGGCAGTGCTTCGCAGACTTATATTTGAAGTCGTTTTTGGCACGCTGCAAAGCAGCTTAAAGATCTAATAAGTATTCATTGGGACTTATACAGGCAGAACTGTGATTTGGTGTGCACCCAACAACACCCAACAACACCCATTCTTGTCTGCTCAAGCAAGTGGTGGCATTGGAGCAATGGGGACAAGGAGGATGCTCCACTCCACTTGGAGTATTGAGGAGAGCCGAGAATCCCCGCCAGAACTTCCCGTTATCTGAGCACAGGGGTCGACGAATGTTTGTGCATACATCATCGAGTTCGGACCTAGCAGCCATTCCACAGCACTGTGTTATTGATGACCAGGGTGGTGGACAGAATTCGCTACGAATATAGGGTGGCGGGTTCAGGGGCCCAGGCTCACACTGGAGCTCCACCATTTAGCGTCTACAGGGATAGGCGGCCAGGTATTTTGGGGCACCCTGAGATACGGAAATACGCGATGAGTGAAGACACAGTGACAAGCCAATCTGGGGAGATAAGTGTTGTCCACCATGAATCGGCCCCTTTATCGTCGTGGCAAACAAACCTGTATAAGAAGTCAGGATGGAGCTCGTGTTTCCCACCTTGAAGCTCCAAGCGTCCTTCAGCTCCACTTCCCCCTTCCCACCCAACCTTTGGAAAGGTACTTTTTTCAACTGAGTTGGCTTGTTGGTACTGGATTTGACACACCAAGGCACTCATTGTACGATGTCTTCCTCCGCCACGAATCTCCCGGTTGAGGGTAAATGGTACGACAAATGGATGTGGTATGAGAAGAATACGTCCAAGGAAGAGAAGGCTCTGCTACGGAAGTTGGATTTCATTATCTTAACTTTTGGTTGCTTGACATTCTTCACGAAGGTAACACTTGACTATTCCCTCTGTGTTGGATAGATCTTGACAAAGTTCAGTTCCTCGACCTTCAGGCATTCCAGAATGCATACGTTAGTGGCATGAAAGAGGACGTCGGAATGGTAGGAAACGATTTGCAATACACCACCGGCGTCTTTCAAGCGGGTTATTGCGCGGCAATGATTCCTTCGAATATCTTATTGACAAGAGTTCGGTATGTGAATATCTTCATTGGAGCGGGAAGTTGCTGATAGTTGGACCTTAGACCGAGTATCTTGATCCCTGCTTTTGAGATCATTTGGGGGATCTTGACTCTCCTCACGGCATATGTGAAAGATGTCAAGCATGTCTACATTATCAGATTTTTCAGCGGAATATTCGAGTGTGTCACCTACCCCGGTGTAATCTACTGCATTGGATGCTGGTACAAGAAGTCCGAGATATCACGTCGATTGAGTCTCTTCTACGTTGCCGGTCCTCTGGGAACGATGTTTGCCGGATACTTTCAATCGGCATGTTATACCAACCTCAATGGAGTCAATGGGCTCGCAGGATGGAGGTGGCTTTTCATCGTCTGTGGTTGTATCACTTTACCAGTCGCCATATTTGGAGCCCTGGTTTTCCCAAACAGACCAGATTCCAACCACCCATCCTGGATCTTGACTGCAGATCAAATCGTCCTGGCTCGCAGACGCGTCAATGAAGGTGGCTCCGAAGCTCCAAAAGTCAAGCTGAACAAGCAGGCCTTCGCAAAAATATTCAAGACATGGCATTGGTTTGCTTTCGTGGCTTTGTATTACGTTTTCAACCAGTCTATGATTACAAATGGCTCTCCATTCAGTCTTTATCTGAAGGCACACCCAGATGTCTACTCCATTTCGCAGATCAATAACTATCCAACCGGTCAGTCAGCTTTATCTGTCGTCGCGGCCCTAGTTGGGTGTTACTGGGCCGATGCCAGTGGAAAACCATGGCTGCCATCCATTGCCATCTGCGTCTGCATGTCATTCGGCTCGATCTGCATGGCCGTCTGGAACATTCCCGTCGGCTTGAAGTTCTTCGCCTTCTACATCGCAGGTCTCGGCGGAGCTCTAAACCCGCTCTTCATGTCCTGGGCTTCGCAAGTAACATTCAAGTCCGCAGAGGAGCGCGCCGTCACCATCGCATCCATGAACGCCATTGGCCAAGCACTGCTTGCAGGCCTGAACATCGTTACATTCCCTACGCCGAATGCGCCCAGATTCCATTTCGGGTGGTTTTGGGTCATGGGCAACAACTTTGCGCAGGTTGGGCTTGTGGTGATTATCATGTTGCTTCATAACCGGGAGAAGCGCCAGGAGATGCTCATCGATGGCTCGTCGGAGAATGATGTGGAGCAAGTCAAGGTTGATGATCTTAAGAAAGACGATTATTAGCTTTTCTCGAGTCGTTTAGTGGAATTTTCTCGGGGATTTCAAGTCGAGTGTATTGTATTTGTTGATTGTTTATTGTTGGATATAGCGGGCAAGGTGTCAGGCGCTGTCAGTTGAGAGCTTTTGATACCCAACCCCACTGCGGATAAGGCGCTAGTTAGGGCCTTGATGATATATATGAATGGAACGTTTTTATCAAATCGTCTCTTATCTAAGTAAGCATTAACTTGAAATTCTGTCATTGTTCTCAAAACCCTCACAACGATCGAGGCTGCTGGCCCCAAGGCTTCCCCCCGCACAATTCAAGGCTAGTTTGCCTGAAATTTACGCTGTATTCGCTAAACTTCAGCGCCTTTCCCTGACCACAGCATCTACGCCGCTAAATTCACTACTGTGAATGTCGCTTCTCTGAATGTCTCAGAGGCCGTAAGGCATTAAGCAGCCTTTGAGTTGAAGTGTAAGGAGTTCAAGGGATAGAGCACAAGTAAGAATCGGCCATCTATTTCTCCTATGGAGTGGTGGGGTCGAGCAAACTGAATGTATGCGTACATGCCGTATTGTAAAATAAGGTCATGGATATATCAGAGTCTCTGGCAAGATATACAATTCACAGCTACTACAAGTTATGTACTTGCGTAGCACGATACACATCCCCGGCCTTAGCCAGACTCTCCTCCATCACAGCACTCGCCCACTTCCCCACCGGCCAACTCGTCCGCTGCTTGAAAGTCTCCACGATCCACCCTAGGAAGTGAACTTCATTCCTCATTAAATCGCCATCCTGTATCTGGCCCGTATCTACACACGCCATAATCGCATCTAGAACGAACTTACAAGGGTTGGAGCGTACGCCTTTCCGCGCTGTGCTGTCGGCTTCGCACATGGTGAGGCGGACGAGCCGCCATCCCACGAGGCAGATCTTGAAACCCAGGAGGGTAATGAAGGGGCTTTCGAGGGAGGGGAGAGTGGTGCTTTTGGAGGGGTTGAGGAGCTCGAGGGCTAGCTCTAGGTCGTTAAGCTGGGTGGTCAGTCTACTGATTTTATTTTGCAGGGGATTGACTGACTATTCGGAAGACATCTCGGTCTTCGTAGATGTCACGTTTCTCTTTACTCCGAGGTGTGGCTAGATGTCCAGCCGCTGATTATTGTCAGTGAAGAGTCTCATGTGAGGGAATAGAGCAACTCACTTGCTATCGCAAGAGGCAGATTCGATTCCACGATCCCACTTACGAGTAAGGAATCCGGGTGAGACAGCGTTATGGAAGTGTAGTACCACAGTATCCAAAAGGTATGCCACAGCGGTGTCTCATCTTTTGTCTCTGGAAACGTTTCCATCTGTCCAAAAGTGAAGAAATTGAAGATGGGCTTTTGATTCCTTGGAACTAGCTCCGCAATGCCTCTTAATGCCTGCGAAATCTGAGCATGCTGCTTATCTGTGAGCACCGATAGATTCCTTCGCTGGGACTTCGGCCTTTCTAATAGACAACTCGCGTGAGTGAGCTCTCGCGCCATCATTTGCAGCTGTGTGACAAGAATTACTGCTGCAAAAGGCGATGCCCATAACAGGCGAAGTTTTCGCGGATTCTTCTTTTCGTGGTCTGAATGAAGCAGCGTCTGGGAGGCTTCGTAGAAGAAGCCCTGGGAGGGAGGTGTTTCTTGAGCGTAAGTTTGGTCATCGTTGTCGTCGAAGGATTTGAACTGTTGCTTCTGGCATGTCGACCAAGACTCGGCAGTCTGGGCTAGCCACATGTCTTCGCAACATGGGAGGTCGTATTTTATCTCCAGAGATGAAAGTATTGGTCTAAAATTGCAGAGTATTGAGAGTTGGGAATCAAGCAGGTAGAGCGTGTAGATGCACCTTGGGATGGTCAGTTATGTGAGCGCAGCAGATGATGCAGGGTAACCTACCTTTTTCGAGTCTCTTTCTTAATAAAGTCATTCCATTTTCCTTCTAACTGCTCCGGTCCATTCATCTCTGGAGTTTCATCTTCCTCCTCTGCTTCATCGTCGGAATCCTGAAAGGTCTCGTTCGCAGAGCCATCATGTGACATCTGAAGCATCCTCATTGCATCCACCAGATCCCGGTGAACACGTTGAGCTTTCAAGAAATTGCCATCGTCTCCCCCATAAATTCCAAAGAATTCCAATAACAAGAATGTTTGAAGGACCCAGTTCTCTTGATACCGAGAGCGATTCTGCTCTATCTGAAGACTCGTCAGAAAATTCTTGGTGAGTTCAGGTCGGACGATTTACGTATTGCTGCATTGAGCTTAACGTCGAATCAAAAAGTGATTTCCTCCACGCATCGGTATATCCTGACTGGAAATATAAACTCCCAATGCAGGTTATGGCACTGAGGAGAGGGGCCGGTGCCGAGATCACATGAAACGAAGCTTCATGTAAGATCGGGAAGTTGCGGTGGAAATTAGTGAAGAATGAGTCTATACATTGTGCTTCATTCGAAACTCTGCAGACATCAGTACATATTGCTAAACACAATTGAGTCCACGTACGGCTGCGCCGGCGCTTCTTCTTGGTAAGGGCCAGGGACTTGCAGAATAGGGGCTTCACTGTCTAATTCAGGAGCCGGATTTGCCATCAGCATCTCAATCCAAGCGGGAATCGATGCTGGAGATTCTACCGCGGCAACCTCAGCAGCACGCGGCTGTGGCTTCGCGGCCTTTTTCGGCGAAATGCATGAATGAGGGTGACAGTTCTCAACATGCCTCTTCCTCAAATCACTCCTCGCAAAACGCGCATCGCACTCTGAGCACTTGAAGCTTTTCGCATTCGAGCCCCTGTGATCTTGAACAATCAGAGAGAGATTCCCCGCAGTCTTGAAAGCGAAACTCACGTGTATTAACATGTCGCTTTAGATTCTCCTGGTTTGTATCAGCTACTGTAAGTGTTTCATAAGTCGTGGAACATTTTGATTTGTATTTACCTGGCGAGTGAATCCCTTCCGGCAGCTTGAACACTTGAATGGTCTAGCTGTCGAGCTGGAGGGACTCTCAATTGCAACCGGATTCTCCATATTTGCATTCATGGTTATGGATTTGCGTCAAAACATGTTCAAATGAGGCATCGACCAGAAGTGGGATCGACTGAGTCAGGGGCAAGATAAGGAGCTCCACCTCGGGTCACGTGGGTGGACAACCCACCTCACTTCCAAGACTTCAACACTCTCTCCTCGATCCAATGGAAGAAGACTGGTTTGAAATACTAGTATATTGCCAATGTAACTCCTGTCCAAGAGTGAAATGCTGTTTAATTCGGTGTCTTATCACCCACATTCTCCAATACATATGGCGCACCATCAATCTTCCTCCAGATCTCGTCTCCCTTAATTCGCATGTAATACTCATGAACGTTAGGATGAGCAGCCGCCCACTTCTTCGCAAACACCTAGTCCCCAAAATTAGCTATCTCCCATTTCAGTTTATGAATCAATACTTACAAACTGATACCCTCTAGCAATAGCAGCTACCACAAACAGATCTGCGAGCGTCAAGACATCCCCAACCAGGAACTGCTTGCCCTCCAGAGCCTTCTCAACCACCGACACCATACCCTCGCTATACTTCTCCGCCGCAGCCAGAATATCAGGCGACGATGGCGCCTTGCCAATTACAGGGTTAATCCAGTTCATAATCGGCGGCAAAAACTCGGAGTTGGCGAACGAGGCCCACCTATACAGTACACCACCATCAGCATCCCTCTCCCCCCTCCCCACCCCCTCATCCAAAAAAAAAACTCACTTCAGAATCGTAGCTTCCTCCTCAAGCGTACTCCCCAACAGCGCCGTCTTAGGATCCTGCTTCGCGACTGCCTCATCTATTAGCTTTTCCTGAAAAGAAAGTGGTGGAAAGTGGGGAAGGCACGGTAGACGGAAACAGCGATGCATTCGTAGAGTTGGAACCCGTTTGGGCGTTCCAGCGCTGGGACTTTTCCGGTGGGGAATTTCGAGAGGTAATCGGCGCCCACGCCGCCTTTGCTGGCGTCTACCTTGATTGGCCAGGCTTCCACGTACTCGACGTCGAGTCTGTAGAGCTGTTAGTACTGCGAGGAGATATGTGCCAGGAGGGAGGTTTTAGTACTTGTTGAGCTCTGCGATGTAGAGAACCATGGTTGCGCGGGGCGCCTTGGGGTAGGTGTAGATCTTTCCGAAACTCATTTTGAATTATTTGACTTGATTGTTTGAGGGGAGTAAGAGAAGTAGGTTTATTTTGGAAGATGAGAGGGAAGCAACCTGAAGAATAAAGATCCCGAGAGCTTTCATCATGTTATATTCTCCGTTGAAATTTATCGTTCTCGTGGAGCTCATTGTTCGCAAAGGTAGGGATAGATAAAGCTAGCAGTGGAGCTCAAGGCGCAAGGCGGACTTGCCCCCCATTCTCGCCCCCATCTTCCAGCCTCGAGCTAATGTCAACACAATTATTACCGTATCCAGCCAAAACTTCCAAGGATCCACTTCGTAAAAAATGTCACGAGTATATAAGTTGCTTCCGCCGCAGGGTTCTTGATCTCAGTTATTTGGATCAGTTCCAGATACGAAAAATAAATCTCAAACTGTCTCGATTTCAGTATTTAGACCATTTTCGTTGCTACAATTCGAAATAAAGCGGGAAACTCTTTACACATAGACCTAGAAGAAAATGGCACAACCACAGGTCGGCTGGATCGGACTCGGATCCATGGGTATTGGCATGGCCAAGAACCTGCAAAAACACCTGACATCCATCTCAGCACCCGCACTCATCTACACCAACCGAACGCTCTCCCGCGGCGAACCTCTCAAAGAACTAGGCGGCATCCCCGTCGAGACCGTCACCGAAGTAGCTCAAAAATCAACCATGATCTTCTCCTGCGTACACCTCCCCCTTTCCGTAAATTACAAGGAAGTACTGACGATATAACAGGTAAGCAACGACGCAGTCCTAACAGCAACAGCCAAAGAAATCATCGCATCAGGAGATATCAAAGGCAAGATCTACGCCGACTGCTCGACCGTACACCCCGACACCTCCCTCGCAGTCTCGAAGCTCATCTCAGCCGCTGGCGGCGAATTCGTGGCCGGTACGCTTCCCCTCCCCATCTCAAACCCCTTCACTGACAAGCTCCACCACAGCACCCGTCTTCGGCGCCTCCCCAATGGCCGAAGCAGGAAAGCTAATCTTCGTCACCGCCGGCCCAGCACCGGCCCTCGAAAAGCTAGCACCATATCTAAAAGACGTGATGGGCGCTCCGTGATTTCCATGGGCAGCGAGGTCTCGCAAGCCAGCCTGCTCAAAATCGCAGGCAACATCTGCGTCGTCTCCTTCATGGAAGTGCTATCGGAAGCGCACGTCTTCGCCGAGAAGACCGGTCTGGGCAGCGCGATCCTCGAGACGATGATCGGCGATATGTTCGGGCCTGTGCTGGAGAGTTATTCGAAGCGGTTGACGACGGGCGCGTATGCGCCGGCGCCCGGGGGTAAGGCGGGCTTTGGGGTTGAGCTGGCGATGAAGGATGCGAGGCATGCGCTGGACTGTGCGGAGAAGGCTGGGACGCGCCTGCAGGTTTCCGAGGTGGCGTTGGCGAATATGGAGAAGGCGGCGGAGTTTGGAGAGGGGAGACCGCTGGATAGTAGTGCGATGTATGGGACGATTAGGAGGGAGGCTGGGTTGGACTTTTTTACGGATTTGTGTAAGGAGAGGGATGCTAGGAAATAGTTGATGAGCAGGTAGTCTCTACTTGAAACTCTGTTGTTTAGCCTTTAGTGAGAAGTTCAGATTTAAAGTAGAGTACGAAAGGGAACAAGGAAGGGCTCTTTGTATAAGAAGAAAAGTTCCTCGCTTTCCTCTTCTTAAACCCCCTTGAAGCTGGTAGATGAATGCCTCGCATACTATGAGTGATTTAAGAAAAGATTATAGATGGCATTGAATTGGAACTTTTCTCTCATATAAAAATATGGGCCACTACCCCTTGGGAAAAGAAGACTCGTTGCTGGTTCTTTCAATCCAAACGCTGAAGTTTTCACGCTTCGCAAAGTAACCTATCTCTCGGAATCGATTAATATTAATATTTATGACCTATCCTTATTGGAACCACTTCCGACTCCGTTACTGAAAGCTCTGCGCCAAGATCTCCGGCTTTCTAGACTTCAAATCCAGAATACATTGTCCAAAGAGGCCATTCGCCCAGCTAAACCATTGCCTCGTCCAGTCTGTCTCGTCAAAGCTGTTGATACTTTCATGAATCAGCCCTAGGCCATCCGTGCTGCTGACTATTTCTGCGAGCGTGCTCGTGATCTCGTGGTCGTCGTCTGTGGTGAAGATACGGATGATGCTGGCCATAGGCCAGGCTTGACCGAGTCCGGCGTGAGGACCACCGACGCTGGGATTTGTTAGCAAGGGAGGGAGTTGGGGAAGGGAGGGAAGACGAACGCGTTGATGACGGGGCCTCGCATGAAGTAAGAGTTATCTTTGCTGAGGATTAGCTTTCGGGTGTTTTGATATACGGTGTCGGTTGTGTTGAGGTAGCCGAAGAAAGGGGCGCTGAGCAAGCTGGGAATGTTGGCATCGTCCATGATGTTTTCTGTTCGGCGTTAGTAGAGCCTTTAGCAGAGATAGGAGATACTTACGAGATCCATACGCATCGACCTCAAAGGCATAGATCTGGCCGTAAGTAGGATGGCTTACAATCCCGTACTTGGTAATAGCGTCTCGAATGCTACCCGAGAAGTTATGCATGTGATTGGCGAGGTTCCTCTGGTTACCAATCGCCGCCATGATTTCGGACGCAGAGTCAAGATATCTGGCAAACATCATATTGGCGGGGATGAAAAGCTGGTAAGTTGTTCTGTCCATTCAATCAGTTGGATGCCAAATCTGGAGCGTAGAAGGAAACCCACGAATCATCACTGGGTCGGAAAGCTGATCGAATGAGACCTGTACCATCCTGAACTGGATTTCCACGTCCACTATTGTCAAGGGTCTCGGTAGCAGAGGTCGTTGTACGCTCCCACGTATACGGAAGAACATTAACAGATCCATTCGAAGCATACGTCCCAACAAGCAACGCCTCAGTCGTAGCAATCACCGTGTTAACCGCATCCACCCACTGAAACTTCCTGAAGAAATCAATATCACCAGTAGCCTGGTAATAATTGGTCGAGATCTCCAGGAACGCCGCTAGAGAATCCAGCTCGTACTTGCACTCGAAAACAGTGTCGTTCGATACATTCGGCGTAAAGACATCTGGCAGAACCTGGTTCACAGAGGGCCCAATGCCGGACTCAACGGGCGGCTGGAAGGAGTTGCAATGCGGCGCCTCAAGCACATACCTCGCCTGCAAATTGATAACCCCACGATACAAGCTAGCCAGCGAGTCCTTACTAGAATTCGCCGTAACCAGGGGCAAATAGCTCTGCATCTGGTTCGCCGAATCCCTCAGCCACATTGCATTGATATCGCCCGTAATCAAGAACGTGAGCTCCTCCTCCGAGTTATTGGCCGCCACGCCCTTCCATTTCACGGCCGTGTCGAGCGAGTTCGGGAACGAGTTCTGGAAGATGCGGTACAGATCGGGGTCTTTGATCACAGACTGCATGCTGGCGATTGTGTCCTCCACCACGGATGAGTTGAAGGTCCGGCATGCTGGCTCGGGGCGCATGTACGAGAGCTGGTATTTGCCCGCGCTGAACGGCTGGTGCTTCTGCTGCGCGTAGTCAGAGTAGTCGGGACACTGAGCTGTGACTGCGGCGCGAGCAGAGCTGCTGCTGCCACGAGACTGGAAATGATGCTGTTCATGGTGACGTGATGGTGTTCCTGGCTTCTCAGTCGCCGTTTCCCGGATCGTCAAAACAACAACAGACTGCGAGCCCAAAGTACAATTTCCAGGACGCACTCTGGTATATATTGGATACAAGTCAGGTACCGGAGCTACCCTGGTACCCCACCTAAACCCCTGTCAAACCTACCTCCCTACCCCGCAATTGCAGCTTCTGACTACCGACTAAGCAAGCTTCGAGGTCATTTCCAGCGCTCCCTAGGCCTGTACAACGTTACAATTCGTCAACGCGCGCAAACCTACCGGGTTCTGGCCTGCCTTATTTGTGCGCAGTCGGCCCTACCGGATAGTACTTTCTTCATCACGCGTGCGGCGAGCATGTTGTCGGTGAAGAGTTTATGTAAAAGCTTGCTGGTACGTCTTCCGGAAATGGCAAGTGCGATGCCGTTCAGATGAAGAGGTTGGCTCGCTCTTGTTCGCGGGGAAATCGCCCGAGCCGCAGCAGCGGCACGTGACACCCGCCTTTTTTATAATTGTAAACTTGTGGAAACCTCTCTTTTCGGGTCTCTTGAGAAGTGTATATTTGTTTGTTTATTGTTTTTTCTGATCGATGGCATATTTATTGAAAAGGTGAATCAATTCAACTATGGCTTGTTTAATGTTCATTTTACGCAACCCCGAGCAAAGGCGGGGCAAACGTTGCACAAACTGCGGGGCATCATCCCACTAATGCGTTTGGCTTTGCAACAAACACCATTATAGTTTCCGCTCTTTCTCATTTTCTCCCCGAGAAAGAGTAGAACATATTTCATACAGCAAGGAGAGCGAGGTCAAAAACTAGGATATGCCCATAAACTTACTCGGTGTATCCATGACATCCCCCAAGATATTGCAATACGAGCCCCACGATCTGCAGGGAGCTTCCAAAA
Source organism: Lachnellula suecica (assembly GCA_007825345.1). Lineage (NCBI taxonomy): Eukaryota > Fungi > Ascomycota > Leotiomycetes > Helotiales > Lachnaceae > Lachnellula > Lachnellula suecica. The sequence continues at coordinate 6,919 of QGMK01000142.1, read as the reverse complement.
TATCCGGGCCCTTCCAAATACGTGAAAGATTCATGAAATCGGTTCTTTACTTAGGTCCACGGGAGAGGAAAGTGTCATATTTTCTTCCTAGTTATCTTGGTATCTATCTCCCCTATGCCCTTGTACTGCATCTCCCAGACGAGCACGATCAGGCACCAGGCCAGAATGGCCTCAAAGACAAGCGGCTCAAGTATCTACCATCCGTTACCAAGTCTCGTCATATGTATCATTCAATTGTGCCACCAAATGCTTTGTTCCGTACGCGAACGCCCAGTTACGCCACCATCGCCACCGTATTCCTAAACGCCCTCCCAGCAATCATAATCTCAATCCAAACAAACGTGTTTTCCGGGTATCCAAGGCTAACCATCATGATAAAAACCATCCGCCCTGCTCCCAGTTCCCCGGTGTGTAAGTGGCCTCGTGTCGTAGATGTCGGGTATTGATTCCCTTTAGTATGAAATCGAGGCGCTTGAAATCTATCGGCTTTAGGATCCATGCGTCAAAGCTATTTGACTCATTAGTAATCGCACTGTCTATGTATATGTAAAGGAATAATGCATACCCGCATTGCAAGTACTCGAATCTGCTGCCCTCGTTGAGGGACGCGGATACGGCTATGATGGGAACTCTGGGGCGTGTCTCGCGCATGCCTTCAGTGTCTTTTTCGAACCCCCGGATCATTCTCGTAGAAATCATTCCATCGACCAATGGCATCTGTAAACAGTTAGTAAAATTGAAAGCAGTAAGACGGTTGATGTACCTGGATGTCCATCAGGATGACATCGACTTTCTGAGCACTCAAAGTGAAACGATCGTGGCATTCTTGCCCGTCAGATACAATCTCCACATCGTGCCCTGACTTGGCGAGTCTCTTGTTGAGTAGTTTTGCGTTGATAGGATTGTCTTCTGCAACAAGTACGCACAAGACTTCCCTCGGTTTAAAAGGATCGGTGTCCATGCGAGGGAAAGGGAAATTCGGGCTTCCACTAGCGCCTCCCATGCTTGAGAGACTACTCATGCCTGAGCTGTACGTGCCAGGTGTCATAATAGGTCGCTGGTTCGGGGGCGGCATGGCAATAGTCGGTCGAGGTGTGACGTCTTCTTCGGCTTTGGCCTCAACGTTCTTTTCCTTGGGTTGAGGGGCCTTCATCTGTGGAGGCTCTGATTGTAAGATAGCAACCGGCGAAGACACCTCGCTCGGAGGGCCTGGCGACAGTTGAAGTGGCTCTGGTGACGCTGCGTGCTCAAAGGGCAATTCGAGAGCAAAAATGGACCCCTTGCCTACTTCGCTCCGTACTCGAATCTGCCCATTCATGTTCCGAATGTAGCGTGCGACGACGGCTAACCCTAGACCTAGAGGCCTTGAGCCATCCATGAGACTTGAAGGGGTGGTATCAGCAGACAGAGAGCGGCCGTCTTCATCTACAATTTGCTCGAGTTCCTGAAATATTTCATCGAGCTGGCTTTCGGACATGCCCACGCCAACATCTTGAACTGAAATGCTTATGAGCGACGTGTCGTCTTTAGTACGAATTGGGCGAATAACAACTCTGATTCCACCTTCTGTAGAATGTTGGAAAGCGTTGCTCGTTAGGTTTGATAGAACCTGGCGAAGGCGAGACGCGTCTCCTTTGACAAGTCCTGGTAGGCCCTGGTGGGCTGAGACCGTTAGATCTAGCCCTTTCCGCACTGCTTCTTTGCGGAAAGCAGTTACGACATCGGAAACAGTTGAGCTAAGATCGAACGTATCATCTTTACTGGAGGTAACGACGCCCTCTTCAGCTTTTGTAAGGTTTAGAAGATCGTTAATAACATATATTAAGGATCGCGATGCTAGCTGGGCTTTTAGCAGAAGTTCACGCGTCTCGTCTGTTAGTTGCGTCTCGAGTGCCATTTCCAGGTAATTGCAAATGGCGTTGAGTGGGGTTCGGACCTCGTGAGAAGAATTGCGGATTAAGAGGCGAGTAAGGCGACTATTTTGGCTGGCAGATTCTTTTTGCCTCCAGATCTCAATGAATCTACCGTACAGAAGGCTCAAAATAGTAGCAGTCTCGTGCTGATCCTCGGTCCATTGTTTGCTCCTACCAATGACCGTCTCAGTCCAACGTTTGAAGCTGTAAATGAAGCATGCGTTAGCTCTACTTTCTTTTGTGGGCGTGTTGAGAATGACAGGAGGGGCATAACTGCAAAGATAGACAACAGAACTGCCCCGATGCAGAAAAAGTAGAATATCTTACCTAGTCCTTGGCTCCAGGTATTCACTCCCCGCACGGATATGCTTATCATTTGGATTTCCAGCCCAACGAACTTCTGAAATTTGTCCCCGTCTAAAGAATACGAGGAAGTCTAAACCTCCTATGCTCAATGGGATCACAAGTAAGCCTGATATGACATGAATTCCAGGAGAAAAGTTGAGATCTGGGGAGTCCTCATTGATGTTTTGCGATGAATAGATGGAGGTGAAGCGTCGAGTCTGGAGGTGGGCGAGTATAGCTAGCGCTTCTGAGTAGGGCTCCAATTTTCCTATTGCCCGGCCTTCATCCTGGATACTTAGAAGCCCAAAGTCGGCATCAAAAACTCGAAGAAGATCTTCCGAGGATGCGGTGATGAATCCAGCCGGAGATTGTGTTGGCGGGGTGGTAGTCGGAGGTCTCCGAGCTTGAATTCGCTGTAGCATGAGCAAACGCTCGATGTTTGTTGCGGCATACTCTCCAATGTTTCGGCATAGCTCTCGGATAGGTAGAGATACTCGGAGACCTTCACCTCCATATGAATGGCATGCGATTAGGCCCCAAAGTTCTCCATCGATAACAATTGAAACCGACATGGAAGACCGGACTCCCATATTACCAAGATACTTCAGATGAATTGGTGACATGGCTCGAAGGTAAGCATGACTAAGATCAAGCCGCTCCTCGAAATCTGCGGCATGCCGGCACACCTGTCATTTTAATTAGCTTCCTTTTCTGAGGCCAAAGACTTGACGGAAAAAGAGAGAGTATGGCTCACCAATCTTGCCGTCTCCTCGTCTCGGTCATGAAGAACACGAATTCGATTAATTTTGTAAAGCTCACGGGCTTGCTTCGGAATATCAGACGCCGGGAAATGCAGTCCTTTTCTGTAATTAGTGCGGATGCCTTCAATTCTGCCGGGTAGCTTACCTCTAAACAAATCCTTGGTCGCATGCGGATCGACAAGCTCAGCATCTACAGTCCCATTCATTAATTCGTCGAAGCGGTAGAACATAACCCGGTGGAAATTCGTGAGTTCTGTGACGAGCCCAACCACGACGTCGAGTACTTGTTGTACCGATTTCGAGGCAGCCAGTTGCTGTTGGCATTGCGACATAGCATTGAATATATCCATAGAAGAAAAGCCAGTTTGCCGCCTTCGTCTGGCCATTTGCAAGGCTTTGAGGGGGGTGTTCCCGCGTGTAGTGCTCTTCAGCCAGTCCTCAGGAGCAGACGCCATCTCAACAGTCGTCACAGGTATCTCCGGTAGCAGTTTTGCATGCTCTGGATCCGTCAGGTAGAAAACGTCCGAATAGGGCTCGAACTCGCATATCGCAAGGCTCGAGTCTAATGAGTGTATAGCGCACCAGAGTTGGATTTCAGAATCTCTATCGGGTGGTGCGATTGACAAGCTGAAGACCTCAAGTTGAGTATCTTCATTTACCTTGGTTGGATTATTCAGAGCATGAGTAACTCGGGCAGTCATTTCTGAGCGAGAAACATCGTCCAATATGTCGAAAAATGACTCCAGGTCGAAGAGTTCTTGAATTCCATACCCTAGAATATTGCGACAGTTTTCGCTGCAAATCCGACATTCGAGATTTCCCTCTGGACTGTACTTCAATGCTACCAGAGCTCCAAACTGCTGTATAGCCCCTGGGGTGCGAATGAGTTCGTCTTCGCATCGACGCAAGACCGACTCCTCTTGCTCCCCAACTGCTCCGGCGGATACCCCGGGCGGACCTGATGTCGATGGAACCAGCTGTGCTCTCTCGGTAACCAAGCCTCCTGCGATTTCTGTCGCTAGAAATGGATCGGTATCTGGAGGGGTAATCGGTAACTTTCGGATGGTCTCCTCAGGCGGCACTGGAGGGTAAGGTGGCGGTAGGTAGACCGCTGGTATGCTGTCTTTCCGCTTCGATTCCTCGGTGTTAGCTGGTGTTGCGCCTCCTAGGACGACTCGACGCGAAATTCCGCCGCCATCCCACTCACTGATATTCCAGGCTGGGCAGCCGCGGCAGGTCCTGAAGCAGAAGCATCGTCTTTGCCCTCTTTGCTCGCAGCGTTTTCGCTGAGCAAATTTCGAATAGGGAAAATGCGCTCAACGTTAAAGTCACCGGCAGACAAGAAGACAACTGGAGGTGGAGGTCGAGGGTTCGGCATGATTAGATGGGACGTCTCTGATCATATTGGTCCAGCGGACTGTATGGAAAGAAATTGGTAAGCATCTCCGATAGGAATGGGAAGTCTCGAAGAATGGTACGAAGCAGTCTTCACGATTGCGCAAACACGACCTCGGCGGTGGCAGCAAACAGAACTTTCTGGAGGTGCAGTGTCGAGACTGTGCAGGTGCAGGATACGAGTAGCAATCTGACAGTTCAGGGTCTCGTGAAGCGACAGGCCCCCATGCTAGTTCAACGGAATATCAGGCCACAATGGGGGACGCAGCGCAGACTCTTGCTCAAAGAAGCCCTTTTGTATGGGGCGATGGCGGATTGCTTTTCAGTCTTTCGCTGCACAGAAAGTGAATGTTCACGACCGCAGCTAGCCGTGTCATGGAATTCTGTGCCGTTGGTACAATAATGCGCTGATTATCAGGAGACATGTCCGGACCAATGCATATCATATTGTTCTCGCAGAGAGCAGGCTAGCATACGACCCATGGTGAAAGCTGAAACGAAACGGAAGTTGGTTGGTGGTCCCCATGATGCTTGGACCTTCCCCTCCCTTCCCCTCCCCTGCCTTCCCCTCCCCTCCCCTCCCTACGTTGACGTTGACATTGGCTGCGAGGTGGCGGGGAAAAAGGGGCGAGGAAGGAAGGCGACAGCGACTTTACTATGTGTGTTTGTTGTTTCCCGAACGGTGCCTCCTTTGCATTCAATGGAGTGATGCAGTCGCGTCGCGGTTCCCTCTCATATGGAAACACACATCTTCAACGTCAATTGACCTACGAAAGAAATATCTCCTCAAGTGGGTGATTAAATCCGAAAGCCGATGCTGCAGTCGTGATTATTGAAGTTGTTCGGGAGACGGCAATTATTCGCGAATGCTCCATTTGTTTTGTTGTCAGATGCTCTGATTTTCAACAGGTCTTCTTCTGAGGATATACAGTACAAAGCTGCAGGAGATGGATGAAACCCAGACTCTAGGAGTTAATTTTCATTGATGTGCACAAGCTCGGTTGAACCGTCTAGCTATCGCTTTAATATAGTTCGGGTTTGACGGAGGTTGATAGGGGCGTACTCAATTGGCCACGGCATTCTTAAAACCTAGAGAGCCTAGAAGACCATACCCTAACACCGATCCGCTTCCAACGACCGTCTTTAACAGCAGCGGACTTTGCAATGGTGTTATCGGGATTGACATCGTGCTCCTCACTGGTGAGTTTCATGAAGAACATCAGCTTGAAGAGTTTTGAGCCAGGTGAGATTAGTATATAAAGACGGGATACTCTCTCATTTGCTTCATTTCACATCTCATATCTACTTCTTCCTGTCCTCTCTTACTAGAGCAATTGTACTGTCACTCCCCCTCAAGATTCAAGACTTTCTCGAACCTCAGACCGCAAAGAAACAACAATGGTCAACGTCCTAGTCATCGGTGCCACTGGCTACATCGGCCGGGAACTGACCCAATCTCTCGTCCGCAGCGGTTCACATCGTGTCTACGGCCTCGCCCGCACCCCCTCAAAAGCCCAATCTCTATCCCGCGACGAAGTCATTCCCATCATAGGTAGCATCACCGAGAACGCCCAGCTCCTACAAGCCATCGACACCCACCACATCAACATCGTCGTCGACGTTGCCGCCGCAAACCAAGACACCTATGTCTTACTAACCGAACTGAAGAAACTTGGAGCTGCTCGGGTCGAAGCCACGAAGAACAGCGGCGTGCCGGTTGCGAAGCTCGGCTTCATCTACTGTTCGGGGACGTGGGTGCACGGGAACTCCCTTGATCCCGTGAACGACTTGACGCCTGTCGGTACACCGAACTCCCCGAGTCCTCCCGCCCGCTTGACTTCATGGCGCGCTAAGCTGGAGCAAGGAGTCCTCGCTTCCTCCGACGTCCTGGATGTCATGGTCGTCCGACCAGCTCTCGTCTACGGGCGCTCCAGCGCTATCTGGTCTTTGTACTTTGACGCCTTACACGCCGCTGCTAAAAATGAAGCGGAGACCGTTTCGCTTCCAGCGGATGCAACAAGTCGGCTAGCGCTCGTTCATGTTGACGATGTCGCGTCTGGCTTCCGTGCAGCCATTGAAAAGCTGCCTTTGATCGCCGGCTCCGGTGTATATCCTGTCTTTGATCTTGTCACGAGCCAGGAGGGTATGTTGGATATCCTGGGGTTTGCAGCGAGTTCGCTGGGCTTCAAGGGGAAGGTTGAGATGGCGGGGTCTGGAGGTAAACTATTCCCAGAGGCTATGAATACGTCACTGAATGCCTGCTCTGGGAGGGCAAGAAGTATTCTGGGTTGGGAGCCGAAGAGGTTCGGGTTTGTGCAGAATATGGATTTGTTTGCGGAGGCGTTTCTTGCTGCAAAGTTGTAGTTAAATTCTCAGCTCAGCTACATCTTCGTCTCGTCAGCACCTGACAGGGGCTGCAACTAAATACCTTTTAGTATTATCTACATAGCGACACATCCTCACATGACCCTCCCCAACAACCACCTCAGCCACTCCAACGAGTAC